>SJYO01016970.1:33988938-34267123 GCA_006410555.1 Capra ibex | reverse complement strand
CACATCCTCCCAAGGGAAAAGAGGTGTGGGAGATTTCGTAAATAACGAACGTCTAAAAACCTAGCGTCGGTAAGACTGACCACACTTCACCATGGAGTAACACCAAAACTAAACGTAAAGAGATTATTACTCACTACAACTCGTAGAAAAGTACACAAACGTTTTTCTGTGTCTACACATATCGTCTGAAAACCTGAGTCTCCCTCTCCCTCTCCCACCCTACTAAACCCTCTTACCGTAATTTTGTACATATGATAGTACATTCTTAGCTTAGCGGTCAGATACAGACTACGTCCTATGTCGTACGAACCCCGACCACGTGCCCCTACTGGGTCTCTCTACAATACCCCTCCCTCCACCCTTCCCCCAAGTACAAACCCTTACGTACATGTGGGCACCACCTATGTACAGTTACATACCGTTTTGGTTATGTCATAACATTTCATTCTATTTCATTTTTATTTTTAATTCTTTTTTTTGATATCTCACTTAGTTGTTTTATTTTTTTATTTTTTATTTATTTATTTTATAGATCCTTATTATAATTGTTTGATGTACGTTCTGAAAAGACTTTTAATATTTACTTCATAAGAAATTTATAAGTTTCTAGATTTATTTATCTTTCTATAACGTACAAATATCTAACTTTCAGAGATTTGACAGTCTATATCCAACATAGATTTATTTCAACAAAAGAGTTAGTTTTAGGGTGGTCTTAAAACATCTTCATATTCTAAATATCCTTTTAAATTTCTGTGTCTTTCCGGTTCTGATTAGGATTTCAATATCCTTGTTTATCTCCCAGTATAAACTTTTCGTATCCGTTTATGAACTGTATTTATCGTCTCTCAAGTGTCTTCCTGGGTGTATATATGTTGCAGAACTAAATGTTGTTTTTTGTGGTTGTGTTCAATTATCCTTTTATTTATTCAATTTTAAAATCATTCCGTTCTTGTATGAAACTCTTGTCGTTGTTTAAACAACAGAAATTTTTTCCATATCTGATGCAGGAGTTAAGTTAGCTTATACTGGTGTAAACATTTAGTTAACGATTGTTAGTCACCATCAAAATATCGATAACAAAGAATCAGGTTCAAATACAAAGATATGAGAAATGACTCTATATTCCTAAATCTCAGAGGTTCAAGTATAAGGGATCAGAAAGAACGTCCGACCGGAAGAAAATCCAAGACGGTTATTCTCCGTGAGTCTCGTACGACTTCTCGACCTATTTCCTTTTTCTCTAGATGAAGACAAAGGTTCAAGACAGCCGAAGGGAGACTGTAACTCCCCGACGACGGTCCAAGAAGACACAGCGGGACGAATCTTGAAGGTTGGGATCGAGACATACCCAGGGAGGAAATTCGAAGTCGTAAAACCATTGAGGTAGAGAAGGGAGACAAGAAGGTTGGAGTCCACAACCCCAACGAAGGACGGTAATTATTATAACTCCAAGGGAACCGTAGGTAAAATAAGAAAGTTATAAGTTTGTAGAACATATTGGTCAAAGAACATAGTCTAGTAGTAAAATGTTTACGGACTACAAAAGACGAAAGTACCGACCTGGAACTTACTATATCTCGGGTATTGAGTGATCTTTACAGAGAGAACTCCGTTGACGTACTTTCAAATTCTATAAGAAAAGATCATATTTAATAGATTAACTTAAAAATTTTGGGAGTCCGGTGGAATGGGAAGAGTCGTTGATTGGAAGGGTCAGACCATTACTCACGATTACTTAAGGTCCCGTCAATTACGTCCTTATTTTCATTCGTTTTCACTAACGGAAGATGTCATAGGTTTTATAGAAAGAATCACCATCGTTATTTGTGGTCCAACTACCTGATGATTAGACACTACAATAATAGGTCCTACTTTTACAGTTACATCTGGGTCTCAAAAAGTATGAACGAACTTCAAGAGTGGTGATCAAAGACAAAAATCCATTAAAACCATCGTTTTAAAAGGAAAATCCAATAATGTTAACAGGAACCCCGGTTATCGTTGACTTTACTAGTAATATGTTGTCGACGTCTCCCGTAAGACGGTATGGACATTGGTTAGGGTCATAAGTCCAGGGGTCTCCACCAACCGAAACATTATTTGTTCGATTTCAATTACAGTTATATTGTTTACAGGTTAATCTTTCTTAGACAAAACGGTCTTCTTCCATTCCCAATGTTATTCGTAAAAGTCTAAATGACCTCTTCTTTCGTCTCTCTTTACTTGACGGAATTCTCTTTCAAGGACGGGTTTAAGGAAAAGAACTGTTGGTTATCAGTTCTTTGTTTTAGTCCGTATAACCTCTTCAGACAAGATTTAAAGTATATAAAATGTCTTGCATTTATAATTTTAAATAGGAGTTTAGAGTAGTCTTAGACTAATAATTTTAGGAAGTAGTACAAGATCCTGACGTTAGAATCAGTAACTTCCTCGGGAGACCCCGTAGATGGTTAGTTATTTGATAGGTGAATTACACTTATCATCAATATTCTTCACAATCAGTAAGTCAGCACAGAATGAAAAACACTGGAGTACCTGACGTCGTACGGTCCGAAGAGACAGGTACCCTAAGAGGTCCGTTCTTATGACTTCACCCATCGGTAAGGGAAGAGGTACCCTAGACCCTAGAATGATTGGGTCCCTACCTTGGGTCCAGAGGACATAACTTCCGTCTAATAAACGGTAGACTCGGTGATCCCCTCACTATTATTATTATCACCATTACTATCGACATGTACTCAGGAATAAAAAAAGAATGTTAAGATTTACTAAATTCACACGTTGGAGAAATATAAAGGTTTTTCTGTTCTTCGGTAAGAATGAGACCGATTTCCGTCACAGAACTAAACGAAAAACTAAAGAGAAAGACATCTTCTCAAGCTCGAACTTCCTCGATAATTAATTCCCTGAGACAGGAGTCTCTTGATATTCTACCCGTGTACTGGGTTTGATTCAGTGGACTTAAGGAAAAAAAGTCTTTAAAATTAGAACCATACTGAGTAATCGTTGTTATGAGACTGTTCTAAGAGTATAAATGATCCGATCATTTATTTATAATTAAGGATAACACTCTAAGCTAGTGGTTGTAAAGGAAAATAAGAGAGTCGGTGAGTTATAGATGTGGGGTTTTAATAAAAGACGAATTTTAAAGTATCTTAGTCAATGACAACAAACGTTGTTTTAAAATATTTTCTATTCAAAATAGACACTCTTTTAACCACGAATTACATTACACCAATTCAGTTAACACATTACAGTTTGAGTTTAGTCTTTCACTTCACTTTTACAATCAGTGAGTCAGCACAGGTTGTGAAACTCCGGAGTACCTGACATCGGGTGGTCCGACGAGACAGGTACCCTAAAAGGTCCATTCTTATGACCTCACCCAACGGTAAGGGAAGAGACCCCCTAGAAGGACTGGGTTCCTAACTTGGGTCTAGAGGACGTAACGTCCACCTAAGAAATGGTAGACTCGGTGGCCCCTTCTGACAGTTTAGTGTCGATCCTAAAATTAGGTCCATAGAGACCAAAGTACTCCGGTCTCGAGATCTACTTTACCGAAACAAAAACAACAACAACAAGTCAATGAGTCAGTACAGACTGAGACTCTGGTGGTTCCTGATGTTGTTCGGTCCAAAGGAACAGGAAGTGGTAAAGGACCTCGAACTAGTTAAAGTACAGGTAACTCAACCACTGTGGTAGGTTGGTAGAGTAGGAGACAGTAGGGGAAGTGGAGGACAGACATTAGAAACGGTTGTAGTCCCAGAAAAGATTACTCAACCGGGAAACAAAGTCCACCGGTCTCATGACCTCTAAGTCGAAGTTGTAGTCAGAAAGGTTACTTATAAGTTCCAACTAAAGGAAATCATAACTTACCAAACTAGAGGAACGTCAGGTTCCCTGAAAGTTTTCAGAGGTTGTGGTGTAAAGTTTTCGTAGTCAAGAAATCGTGAGTTGGAAGAAGTGTCAGGTTGAGAGTGTGGGTATGTACTGATGACCCTTTTGGTGCCGAAACTGATATACCTAGAAACAGCGGTTTCATTACAGAGACGAAAAATTATACGACAGATCCAAACAGTATCGAAAAGAAGGTTCCTTGTTCGCAGAAAATAAAAGTACCGACGTTAGTACTAGACTTCACTATAAACTTGGGTTTACCGAAACATTATCTACGTTTTTCATTTAAATTAAAATAAGTTACACCTCACAAAGACTTGTCAAAAATCTTTAGACTCTGTGACGTTCGTAACCAGGACCAGTAAGTATGACATTACCTAAAATAACCACCAAGTGGATTTATTTATTCACTCTAAGAGTTTCCTTCTCTTTTCGAAATTATACTTATTTAGTTCCGAAGTACTGGTATAAGAAGAATACCAACCCTCTTCTTTTTACTAATGTTAAATTTTCACGTCAAACTCTTTTGTTAAACCACCAAGAAGTTTTTCCATTTGTGTCTTATACAGGATTATGAAACAAAAAGACAACAAATCAGTACAGGTCCTCTTCCGTTACCGCGGGGTGAGGTCATGAGAACGGACCTTTTAGGGTACCCGCCTCCTCGGACCTTCCGACGTCAGGTACGCCAGGGACTCCCAGCCTGTGCTGACTCGCTGAAGTGAAAGTGAAAAGTGAAAGTACGTAACCTCTTCCTTTACCGTTGGGTGAGGTCACAAGAACGGACCTCTTAGGGTCCCTGCTCCCTCGGACCACCCGACGTCAGATACCCCAGTGTGTCTCAGCCTGTGCTGACTTCACTGAATCGTCGTCGTCGTCGTCAGTACGGGTTGAGACGTTGGGGTAACCGACATCGTACGGTCCGAAGGAACAGGAAATGGTAGAGGGTCTCGAACGAGTTTGAGAACAGATAACTCAGTCGTTATGGTAGACTGGTAAAACGGGAAACAGTAGGGGAAGAGGACACAAGTTAGGAAGGGTAGTAGGCCCAGAATCTATATGTGGAATTTCTTGACTTGTCTCTGTTTTTGTCTAAAAAAGAGAAAAAAATTTTATATTTGAATAAATAAAATTAACCTTCAATTAATGAAATGTTATAGCATAACCAAAACGGTATGTAGTTGTATTTAGGCGGTGTCCATATGTGCACAAGGGGTAGGACTTGGGGGGAGGGAGGAGCATGTACGTACAATATCTTCATGGTAGGGTTTATCAGTTTTCCACCCTTGTTGAGTATACAGTTAGTTCTCCACTTGCCTACATACTCACTACATATGTATCTTACCTTATAATAAGTCTGTATTTTTTCTTAATTCATTTCTATGTAGGATATTACACCTATGGAATTTGTGTGATAAAATTCACTTTCTTCAATCTGTGTTATTCGGTGTAATCAGTACACTGTGTTATCAGTATACTGAGGTAAATATACTTTATGTATCTTATCTATTTAAGAACCTCTGTCTTTCTAACTACCAAAGGTCTCCGACCGCGTTTCCTTCTTATCACTCACCAACGAATTACCCATAGCCCAAAATAATACCCCACTACTCTGACAAAACCTTGTTCTATCTCCACCATAAACGTGTTTTTACATTTACGGTGGTTTAACATATGAAATTTTATTAACTTAAATAAAACACACTTAAATGGAGTCATAAAAGTGTTCACGGACTTGAGAAATTCATATTTCGTATAATTTAGAATTTTGATGGAATACTTTATTCCATAATAATGGGTCGGGTAGAATTTCTGTCTCTTCTATTACGTATCTTTTTAACTATGAACGAACACTAGTGTTTCGACTATTTCATCACCTAAACCTTAAGTTTGACTTTTCAAGTTCGATATCGAGGGTTCAGACATAAAAAGATGTAATATGAGAATGTGAGAAGTGTTCGAACCTTAACAAATTAATATGTTATCCGGTCGTAGCAGGTTATCTTGAAAGACTATTACTTTTACAATAAATAGATATAACGAATTATGTCATCGACAATCAGTGGACACTACTGACACGTGAACTTTATTACGATCCTGTCGACTTATAGACTTAAAAATTATGACATATTAAAATGTAATAAATTCACCAGAAGACACCGATACCCGATAGTATAATCAACAACGTTCAGATTTGAGACTACACAAAAAAACATTCTATAAGAAATCCCGTTTAAAAAAAATTACGTATAAGAAGGAAGACCCATTATACTTCTCTATCCCTTTCTTAACCTCATCAAGTTGGAGTTGATGGAGACATGGGAGACTCTTGAAAAGTTCACACTCTTCTAATAGTTAGGGTTGGTGACACTCCATCGCATTTGGAACTGAAAAACAGTATTGTAGTAAAATTTCCAGTCTTTAGAGAATTATGAGTGATGTCCCTGTATTAACCTGGTCTAACTTTTTATAATAAGTCCTATTAGGGTTTACGTTAAGTGTGTTTCTTTCGATCAGTCATCATTTTATGTATGATCGTAGGATGGTAGTCAGGATCCTTGACAATAGTGTTCTTAGAAACTCTATCTGTAGAAACGATGTTCGTAAAGACGGTGTTTATAACGGTAACGCACTGAGTCAAGTCAAGTCAAGTCAGTGAGTCAGCACAGGTTGAGAAACGTTGGGGCACTTAGCTTCGTGCGGTCCGGAGGGACAGGTAGTGTTAGAGGGCCTCAAGTGAGTCTGAGTGAAGGTAGCTCAGGCACTACGGTAGGTCGGTAGAGTAGGAGTCAGCAGGGGTAGAGGAGGACGGGGGTTAGGGAGGGTCGTAGTCTCAAAAAAGGTTACTCAGTTGAGAAGAGTACTCCACCGGTTTCATGACCTCAAAGTCGAAATTGTAGTAAGGAAGATTTTTGTCTACTTTACCATGTTTTATTTTTCCCTTGTAATTTTTCCTCTATTCCTTTGTACTCTTCGTTTGTTTTTTTAATTTTTGTAAAATAACGTTTTATGATGACCTCACCCAACGGTAAAGGAAGAGGTCCCCTAGAAGGGTTGGGTCCCTAGCTTGGGTCCAGAGGGCGTAACGTCCGTCTGTGAAATTGGAGACTCGGTGGTCCTCTTCGATGTTTTATAAACTTATGTGAATTTTACCTACATCTAAGAACCGTTATGACTTGTTTATTGACTAAAATGGAACACCCAGTATGGATTTGAAAATAGAAGGTTCGTAAATCAATTATAGTAAAAAATTTTTAAAAACAAATAAAAACTGACACGGTGTACCGAACATCCTGCAATCAAGGGGTTGGTCCCTAGTTCCTAGTTTGGACACGGAGGACGACACCCTCTTAACTCATGACTGGTGACCTGGTGGTAACCTTCAGAGACAACAAAATACACAACAACAACAACAACAACAACAACAAAAAACCGAACAACTAAACAGGGGAGTAAGTTGTTGGGGGAAAAAAGAAAAAACGATTGTAAAGAAGGGAGCAATTCTATCCATAGGTAAAGATTTGTGATCTTGTGTATAGAAAGAACATTTGATTCGAAACATCACGTAACACTTTCTGAATGTGTAAGAACGAACAAGAACCGTATGATAGTGTATAGATAACTGTCTGTAAGACTTCAAGGTACCCTTTACACTCAAGTTGTTACACGGAAGTTTAGGTACTTCCTAAATGTTCGACTATGTAATATTAAAAGACCTTCTCATACGTTAGACTGAAATGTAAGAATAAAGTGTAAAGGTCATTAAAAACAGTGACATAAAAGATAGTTCAACTATATGGATTGACAATAGTAGGTGATAGAATTCCGGTACAGCTGAGAAGTGAGATATGTGGTAGTACTTCAGACAAATGTATTAAATCTTTATTTTCATGACATAATTACCTCTTCATTGTGTTTTGACAGTTGGTTAACTTTTATTTAACAGTTTGTCTTGACAGTTGTCCATTAAAATATTAAATACTGTTTTAGTGGAACGTTGGATAATTAATACATCATTTCTACAGATACCGTTTCTACAAATACCACTTTTATTGACCTGTGTGGATAACAGTGAAACTTCTCTACGTTCTACATTACTTGAGACTTATTCACATAAGCTGTAAACCATATTTTCTTTACGGTATTTACATCAACGTCCAGTGGAGGACATAAAGTAGGATGTTTATAGAAAAGGTTCCAAAAAAAAGGTAAACAAAGAAGGGGTTTCAATTTAAAAAAAACGAAGTCCGGAGTCTAACAGTACAAAATAAAAAGAAGAAGAATGTGAACAAACAGTACAGATGGACGAATTATATTTGTTGGTTCCATGGTTCAACCTTATTTGTAAAAAAGTCGGGTTTCATAGAGTGTGTACATGGTCGTAAGTTATATATGAGTATTAATTTTAATAAGAGTTTTTTATTTTTTCTATAATTGTAATGGGATTCCACATTAGTGAACACTATTAAACAGTGTTTAATTGGAACGTGGAACGTACACGTTCTTCGTTTATCTACTGAAAGTAACCAAGTTTTTTATAAACTCAATTGTACAACCTATAACGTAATTTGTAACTTTATGTTGTCATTGGTTCTGTCTGTTTTTTTAAGAAGAGAATATTTCGATCTCTTTGTTTTTATTCATATCGTTAATTGTCAATTGTAAATATATCTTAAATCATACGAGTCCGTATCGCAGACCCCCGGTTGACCTCCTCCTCACTATAAACATCTACTTCTAGTCTACAAGTTAAACCTAATATTATTCGGATTTCTCCTCGAAGGGGCCACTGAGATCACTATGTCATAGGTGGGTGGTTAACGGCCTCTGTTTCCTCTACGTTCAAACTAGGGACCTAGGCCTTCTAGGGGACCTCTTCCTTTACGTTGGGTGAGGTCATAAGAACGGACTTTTTAGGGTATCTGTCTCCTCAGACCATCCATGTCAGGTACCTCAAAGTTTCTCATCCCGTACTGGTTCTTTGACTCGTACGTGTGTGTTCGACTTCCTCTGATTCGAATTTCCTCTGATTGAATTTGTATTCAATCTTCTTCGTACCTATTACAATAACCCTTCTCTTCCTGGTTATACGTTCAAGGTTCCCCTTTCTAGATACGACCACAATGTATAAATCGTCACCACCGGTACATCTTCTATGGATCTCGATACTCTATCCCACTGTAATGAGTCACTTATTCATATCCATCTTTTCACTCTTTCGGGATCATGATTCGGGACCTCTTATTTTGTGACACTCTGTCTTTCTCTCTAACTAATCCTTTCTGGTCTTCTCATACTTTTTTAGGTCCAATTCATGCCGTAGGGTCTCCTTTTAAAAAGTTCCTTCTCTTTTACTAAGTGACACAGTTTACGTAGACTATTCGGTTCTTTCTACTCCTTGACCGACAATCTAAATCGTTATACTTTCTATAAGTCATATACTTGTAAAATCACCCTCATCAAATGTATTTTGGGACTGACCTCGTCAAAGTTTTTCTAACTCTCTTTCTTTAACCTCTCTTGTTCGAAGATATTTAGTCAGGTCCTATTACTTTACTCATACACATATGACTACTATACTTATAGTCCACTGTTTCAGTTCAAAAACTCTTTATCTTGAAAGGAGTATAAAGGATACTAACTTAAGTCATGAAACAACGTAATTAACGTCTTTAAAGTAACGTCACAATAAACGTTTTCATTTCCAAACCTTTTTGATAGTCAATTTCTAATAAAATTTTCGTTTACTTTTTTATCGTATATTAAACGATTCATACCCCGTAGATATGATACCTTATAATGTCTCGACAACCTCTTTTCTCCATTTAGGAAATACAAAACAATAACTTTCTAGAGGTTCCATGAAAACTACTTGTTTTGAATTACCGTCATATCGTAGATATTACGTCAAAGAAATGACACACAGTTGTCAAACCAATGTACTTGAACTGTCCCAAGTTGACACTTTTTAAAACCTGTAATGATAATTCGATGACTCATTAATCTGATCAGAAACAAAACTTCCAATTTTATAAGTCACACTAAGTTCAATCTTCAAAATAGAGGGTAGAGTAACTTTCATAGAGGAAAAGGATTCCTCATGAATCGAGAAGTTCCTCAGTACCAAACGGAAAAGATAAAAAGAGGGTAGAGAAGGGGTGTCGATCAACGACGAAGACAAGGAGGTTCCACCCGTGGTCTACCTTTTTTCAATTGTAGTAAGGGGACCGATTAAAACAACATTAAACTATGTTCACATTGTATTCGACCGAATACAGGTTTACGACCGAGAAAAAGAGTCGTTTACTAAAAACCGAAGAAACTTCTCAAGGGGTCACACGTGTAATTTATCGTGACAGGAGACCATCCTCCCGTTGTGAGTATTTAACCGGAGACATTGGAGTAAGGACCACCGAGTTTGTTATTTCCTAGACGTTACGTTCTCTGGGTTCAAACTAGAGACTCAGTCCTTCTAGGGGACCTCTTCCTTTACCATTGGATAAGGTCATAAGAACGGACTCTTAAGGTACCTGTCTCCTTGGACCACTGGATGTCAGGTGTCTTGACGTTTCCCAACCTGTGTAGACTCGTTGATTGTGAAAGTGTAAAAGTTAAAGTTGGAGGAGAAACTGGGGAGTAGGCTGTCTTATGGGGTATGTCGAAAAGAAAATGTACAATGGAGAGGGACTGTCTTTTAGTATAATCCCTTGTAACCCTTACCTCAGTTCGGTGACCCTAGTATATGTTATAAATTGAACCAAAACTGTTTGTTATTTTCCGAAAACTATTCTTCGGAGAACTTCTTTAGACTCCTAATCAATTAAATGATATCGGAAGGTGGGTTAAAATAATTTTTGGGGACGATGTACGTCGATAAATAATATCTCGACAAGTCTTCATTGAGTTTTGTCAAGAATGTTCCAAGAGACTTTCGACCTACTACCGGGTCGAGAGACTTGAAAATTTAAAATGGATTTCGTGGAACGAACTTTCCAAATAAGTATCATCTCTTCTGTCGTAAGTTCTTCATGTATAAAAAGAAATGGGACATCACTTGTATTCTATTGTTTCACTTTCCCTTCAGCGAGTCAGCACAGGCTGAGAAACGCTAGGGTACCTGACATCGAATGGTCCGAGGAGACAGGTACCTTAAAAGGTCCGTTCTTATGACCTCACCCAACGGTAAGGGAAGAGGTCCCCTAGAAGACCTGGGTCCCTAGTTGGGACCCAGAGGGCGTAACGTCCGTCTGCAAAATGGCAGACTCGGTGGTCCCTTCGGGTTCTATTGTTTTTGAGATGGATTTAATTACCGACCTATTTCGTGATCAATCCTTATTTCGGAATTCTCGATAAGTATCTTGTTTACTTTTATCAATAGAGTAATCAACAGACTGATAACTCCTACAAAGATTTTATTAAATCGGTTAGTTGTATTAAACCAATCACGACTAAAGTAGATACTCTAAGGTGAATTTGTAAGAGTACAAGGGATTCCCCGAGGGGACCACCGAGTGGGTCATTTCTTAGAAGGACATTACATCCTCTGGACCCAAGACAGGAACCCAACTCTTCTAGGGGACTTCCTTTACCGTGGGGTTAAGTCATAAAAACGGACCCTTTAGGGTATCTGTCTTCTCGGATCGCCCGACACCAGGTACCCCAGTGTTCTCAACCCGTGCTGAATCACTGATTTGGTGGTGGTGGTACGATGGATTCTACAATTAAAATGGTTAATTTTTTTTTTTTGTATTTTTTTTTTGTAAAGAGAAAAAGGAACACGATTAATAGTTTCACAGACCACAACTCTACCCTTGTCGGGTCCCTTAGATAATCGGTTGTGACCTCACACCTAACGACGGGACTTTACCTATCCTGTCGTGTACTCCACGTAAGACTTTCCTGTGTATTGGAAGTGGAAGGATTCGGTCACCGGTTGTCCTTTGTTGACAGTGAGTTGTAGTTGTAGAAAAGACGAAGTACCTGTTCCCAATACCGTGTATCGTCGGGGGGTGACCGTGTTAAGAAGGTACGTCAGCAGTAAGTCTACGTGTTCGGGACATAAGAGTGGTCGACCGTGTTCGTAAAGTCTTTTTAGTCACTCTTCTCGAGCGTGACCACCTTGTGGTGGGTAAAATTTTTCCCGTACTAACGATACGTTACTTTGTAAAAATTGCAGAACGAGGACTACCTTACTGTTCCCAGACGTTCGAGAGGACCCCTTTGGGTACGTGCCCCTGAACACCTAGTCTACAGGACGACATCATACCAACCGTATTCCTCACGTAAGGTCTCGACTCTAGAAATCGTTGTTGGACTCTTCGTGGACGTTTGAACCGTCGTCTTCGAGTAGACTCGGGGCGTCCATGTCCCACGGACCTACCTCCTCGACGGCCTTGACTCCGGAGAGCAGTTCCGGTACAAGTTGCGAGTCAAACTCTTGTAGAGGACTGTGGAAGATGTTCAGACGGACGAAGAGTCACGGAGTACGGGAAAAGGTCGGAGAAGTTCCTGACGGGACCGACGACCGAGTTTCTGGAAGACGGGCGTCGTAATCCAGGGAGACCTGGGTGATCAAGACTTGTCGGACTTTCTTCGTTGGGGAGGAGGGTGTTTAGGGTCTGTCCTTTTTTACTGGGATTCGACTCTCAAATTTTATTAATTACACTTGTACAGTGTGTCTCGAACGGGGTCCTCATATCAAATTCTACGAATTTCTTACTGAAATTCATGAAATTCTACTGAGTTTGGTCGAGACAGGGTGTAACAACTGGTACTAGGTCTGTGGACCCGGAGAAGTCCTCTAAAGACAAAGAAGAACGAGAATTTCGTCGAGGTCAGTCCACGAAAGGAAATCCCTCAGTACACTCCACTCCTAGTACCCTCCATCGGAAAACCTCAGGGGGTTTGACGTCCCTTTTGTCAAGTCTGAACTGGTTCTTGAACCGTCCACGGAGGTCGAGACACGAGTACCGGACTATGAATTATCTGTAGTTAGGTGTTCCGTAGAATTTCTTTACCCTTATTCTGGTGAACTGGACGGAGGACTCTTTAAACAAACGTCCAGTTCTTCCTTGTCAATCTTGACCTACACCTTGTCTGACCAAGGTTTAGTCTTTTCCTCATACAGTTCCGCCATATAACACTGGGACGAATAAATTGAATATACGTCTCATGTAGTACTCTTTACGACCTGACCTTCTTTGTGTTCGACCTTAGTTCTAACGGTCCTCTTTATAGTCAGTGGAGTCTATACGTCTACCGTGGTGGAAATACCTTCTTTCGCTTCTTTTTGATTTCTCGAAGAATTACTTTCACTTTCTCCTCTCACTTTTTCAACCGAATTTCGAATTGTAAGTCTTTTGCTTCTAGTACCGTAGACCAGGGTAGTGAAAAACTGTTTATCAACCTCGTTGTCGCCTTTGTCACTCTCTGAAATAAACCCCCCGAGGTTCTAGTGACGTCTACCACTGACGTCGGTACTTTAATTTTCTGTGTACGAGGAACCTTTTTTTCGACACTGGTTGGATCCGTTGTATAATTTTTCGTCTCCGTAATGAAACGGTTGTTTCCAGGTAGATCAGTTTCGATATCAAAAAGGACAACAGTACATACTTACACTCTGAACCTGATGTTTCTTTCGGCTTGTAACTTCTTAACTACGAAAACTTGACACCACAACCTCTTCTGAGAACTCTCAGGGAACCTGACGTTTCTCTAAGTTAGTCAGTTAGGATTTTCTTTAGTTAGGACTTATAAGTAACCTTCCTGACTACGACTTCGACTTTGAGGTTATGAAAACGGTGGACTACGTTTCTTGACTGAGTAAACTTTTCTGGGACTACAACCCTTTCTAACTTCCACCCTCCTTTTCCCCTACTGTCTCCTACTCTACCAACCTACTGTAGTGACTAAGCTACCTGTACTTAAAGTCATTCGAGGTCCTCAACCACTACCTGTTCCTTCGGACCACACCATGTCAGATACCCTAACGTTTCTCAACCTGTGGTGACTAACTGACTTGACTTGACTTGACTAAGTGTTCCGAGTCGTTCATATTCAAAGAGGAACCAGTCTTTTGAGGTCAGAGATAATCACTAAAAGAACTTCGAGAGAGACCCGAATTCTACTCCAACTCCAAATTCAGATATCTTCCACACCACCACCCACCCCCTTTCGACGAGGTAGGAGAAGATTCCCCTACCCCTCCCCACTACCATATCAGGAAGGATTTTTTTTGTTTCCCAAGAGAAAAAGGACGGATGAGGTGGAGGTCCGTATTTAGTACATCGTACGGACATAGAGTGCCAGGTTTACAGTACGTCTTGGAGAGAATTCTTACACTTACTGACATGATACCCAAACCTCTACGTCTATTGTAAGTGTTAGTTTATGTTTGACAGTTAATATTAGGTCGTTTACCCTAAAGGGACCACCACGTCACCTATTCTTAGACGGACCGTTACGTCCCTTGTCCCCAAGTTAGAGAAAAGACCCTTCTAAGGTGTACGTTTCCTCGTTGATTCAGACACACGGTGTTTATGACTCGGGTACTCGACGTTGACGACTTAAACGACCTGAATTTCGGACACGAAGTACTGTTCTCTTTGGTGGCGCTACTCTTTGGGAGTGTGACGTCGTCTCATTGGGGACGAGATCTCTTTCGGTGTGATCGGCGTGATCTCTTTCAGGAGCACGTCGTTGTTTCTGGGACACGTCGGTTTTTATTTATGTATGTTTTAAATTTTGTTTTTTTATTTATCGTATTTCAGGCCTTTTACTTGAAATACGAGTAAATTACTCATAAATACCTTACGGAAGAAACACGGTGAGTGGTCGGAATCCTATATAGATCTTTCTAGGTTAGAAGTAAGGGGTGGTGGTGAGTCAATAGAGACTCTTCACCCACCGACCGAAAAATGGAAAAAGAAGGGGTATTAAAATATGATACCTTAAAAAAAGAATAGATATTTAAAATAAAAAATCAAACTTTTAGTAAAAGTCTTACTCTCGTTTTGAATAAGACAAAGAGAAGTGTATACGTAAAAATTAAATAATTATATTGTTAAGTTAATGACAAAAACTTTTACGTTCTACGATCAGTAGAAAGGGCAAACCGAATACTCCAAGATCTTAGTTACTAATGTTCGAAATTTCTTTCTTTTTTTTCAGTAACGACAAGGTCACTGAATAAAATAAATCATTCATATTAACCAGGAGATGTCTCGTAACTAATTTGAAATCCTACGTTTTCCAGTCTACATCTAAATACGTTCTATTCTGGTGTAGAATGACGGTTGAGTAAGTTTTTACCGTGTGATGAATGGAACAGGAAGAAACACAGAGATTTTCTAGAGGAACCCTAAATATTGTTGGTTAATCTTTACATATAGAATCTATTTTAATCGGAGAAAATTTTCAGTGTCAGTAGACCTCCTTAATTATCAAGTGACGTGTGAGGGTTTTAGTTTATTACTCTCTACCTAGAAAATGAATTTTAAACCTTTAACACTCTTCACCATTTCCCCTAAACATAGTTTATGATGTATTGTTTTTGTATTAGTTTATGGATTCTTGATCGATAGATAACTTTATATTGTTTAATGAGGTTTTAGGATAATCGAATTTTTTAACTGAAACAAAAGAATATAAAAGACACCTGGTCCTTAGACTTTCCCCGTTGAATTCACACAGACAAGGCTCCAGACAGTGTTCCGACGTCAGTTCGACAACCGATCCTAATATCGGGGAGTCGTGAATTAACCCCCTCCTAGATTAAGGTTCAGTGACTGTACTAACAACCGTCCAAGAGTGACTGGTGCAGGTCTCAGTAATCGAGACGAGGTATATCCAGAGAGTAAACCCAATAAGTGTTGTGCCGTCGACTGAAGGAATTCTGGTTCTCTAGTCTCTCTTTCTGTCCCTCTGTCTCTAGGGAGTTTTACCTTCGGTAGTAGAAAAGTATTAGATTTAAATTTTCACTGTAGGATAACAAGATGACATCTGATAACTTACAAAGATTTTGTTGTAATTTTCCTCCTCTAATATTTTCCTACACTCATAATCCTCTGACTCCAGAAACCCCCGGTGTAAAGTCCGACGGAAGTTGTTGGATGAAATGTGAGCAGGAGAGATCGGGACGGTAGGAGTGGTACGTTTCAAGTATGACAATCGGTCTCGTAGAAAACGTAAGAAGAGAAGAGAGATCCATCAGATTTTAAGAGAGAACAAAAAGTAGCGTTGTAAAGAGGAGTCAATTTTGTGGGTAAATTGTTTTCTTTTTGTAAATAAATCATCTTATACCTATGATAACAAAGAATTTGTCCAGGGAGCTCTTCAGAATCATATTTACCTTGTTACGTTTTGAATGATATTGTAATATGAATTCTAATTAATAGAGTATATTGAGATAACGTTAATTTTGAAATAATAATATTTCATGAACATTATCGGAGTTATTAATTTAGAAAATCCTTTCTCTTCGACACAAGTTTACTTAAGACACAATAGCAGCCAACATAAATATCACTCAGAAGGGTCTTTACTTGACACTAAGAGTTCTCAAAAGAAAAAAAAAAAAAATTCAATTTAACATAAGTTCGTTTTTACACACAAACAAAGGTTTCAGAGAAAAATAGGGAGAAATACACAGAGACATGACCAAGTAGATGTCACTTCTCCTTGTGTTTCGAAAACTGTAAACCCGGTTCTTGTTACAACCAATAATTTGAGTCAGAATGGAACCTTGTTCAACGAAGGAGTCTTGTGTAGAACAATGTAAAAGGAACAGACGTCTCAGCCCTTACTTATTACGGTATATCGGAACTCACGAGACACTTGTTTACTACGTTCGGAAACTTCTCAAAAGTCTCGAATCACCAAAGAAAAGGAAGGGAAAAGTATAATACAAACAAAACAGAACGAAACATGGTCCAATTTAAGTTCGGGAAAGGACTCGAACAGGTTTTCAAAGTCTCCCTTATTTTTTCAAAGTCTCCCTTATTTACGTCATTGAGAGTCTGTGTAAAAGTTTAAGATTACAGACCTTTGACTAAAGAAGACTAGAGACGCTCACTCTGGTCCTTAGTAGACCTAAGAAAGTCGGTTGTCAGATGTTATTGTACTGAACTGATGGGGTCTTAAGAGAACGTATCCTTTTACTTTTATGTTTATTGAAATAAACTAAGAAGTTCTCGAAAACCTTTTAGGTCAATAGTCTTGTAATCTTCTGAGTAGGTCGGGAGTACTTTCCTGACCTTACTATTCATCAATTTGGTTAAAGTAGTTTACTGACAAATGAAGAGTTCTGAATTAAGTCTGTGAACCCGAATGACACAGGTGGTAGAATTTAATAATATAGTACTTAAAAAGGGTTAGAGTTTATCTAAAAATGTCATTTTCTAGAATAGAAAGGGGGAGAAAAAGTTTTACTACCAACTAAATATTTTAACGTAACCAAAGGTCATATGTAGTTTCACTAAGTCAATTTATATATATGTGTGTATATATAAGATGAAGATTAAGAAAAGAGTATCTAATAATATTCTATATTTCCTATCAAAGGACACGATATGTCATAAGGGAACAATAGATAAAATATATATCATCACACATATATAACATGTTCTGGATGAAATTTAGTTTGACGTCTTTGAAGTATTTATAAAGTAGAAACAAGGGAGAATGGAAGTTTGTCATATTTCTGAGATGGTCTATAGGGAATCAAATCGTTCGTTATTAGAAATGTTCAATCAGTGAAATAGAAGTTCAACGAAACCACTAGAAAACTCCTTTACGTATCAACTCTCTTCGTTGGTTCTATACCGAGACGTCCCTTTTTAAATTTGTACTCATAATTAATGACAAATAACTAAGATATACTTAGGATGAAGAGAGTCACTCTTTATACTGTTATATGAGTTCAACATAGTAGTTTTGCACTACTTACTTTAAACAGATCATTTTCGTTTTGTTTATGAAGTCTATTTAAATACACTTCAAGTCGTCACTATACAGTATAATGGACTCAACCTTATACGTTGTAGAACCTTCGGTCCGTTCATCTCTCAACTCCGTATTTTCCGTTTCAATACAACACAGGTTACAGAAGAAAATAGTTTCGAAAGACACCTTTTCTTTCTTGTCTTTCTTGTCTATATTCTTTATCGAAGATGTATATGCATTTACAGCGTCAGACGGCGATCCTATAAACGAACTGTCTGTTCCGAAGTGACTCTTACTAGAACTTACCTATATTGGAGTTCCTCCGAGTGGTTACAAACAATAGTACTTCATCTTTTGTTCGTTCACAATGAAACCAATAAAACTACCTATATTTCCGGTCCCACCTATATTATGCAACAGAGGAATTCTTGACGATAGCTCGCATTTGAAGGGAAGGCCTATATCTATACGTAAAAGTAACATCGAAGTAGAGATTGTTGAGACTACTAGTTAATCGACAGGATAAGTTAATCTTTTCTTTCGATAGTGGGAACAGGGAGACAACTTCAACGGGAACTTGCGGTTCGATATTGAGAAGTCTCCACCAGAAGGACAGGAACCTGAGGACGGTGGAGTCATTGGTTGTGGTGTATGTGAGTCGTAATGTCTTAAAAAAATTTGGATCACTGGAAGTAAACAGAGGTTTCGTTTTCACGTAAACTTCAGGAAGAAAAATAGTTTATATTTAAGGCCCGAAGAAACTACTCTTTTGTCTCGTTACCGTCTAACTTAGGGTCCATTGTACTTTACTTCGAAGTCCTTCCCTTTAGTGAACTCACCCAGGGGGAGAATTCTGACGTAAATCTCCATTTTATTCATGTAACAGAAAAAATGAAGGAAAGAAAGTAAGAAACAAAATTAAATTTTTACGTATACCTGTTCAAATGGGTGATAATGAACTACGATAAGATAGACTGACACAATAGTTAAACTGTAAAACACCTAATTCTTTTACTTCGGTGTGTAAAACCATTCACCCGATGGTTATCAGGTCGTTGACAGAGATCTAGTTGTCGTACTTAGTTATTCTTTAAAAAAGAATATCTTAATAGCATCGGGAGAATAGAAACTACGAATAGTAAAATAAACCTTATTTATTATATCTAAAAAGTTAAAAACTATGACTAAGTCAAAGATCTTCCCAAACAGTTCGGATAAAGGTTAAGTGTGTTTGCATAGTTTTACGCTATGGGTTTAATTTTATGAAAGTGGATAGGGTCCCAAATCCCCCTAACTTATGTAGTTTTCTTATACTCCGTAAATATATTAAAATAAAAAATTAATTTTTATAAAGGAAAAGGTTAGAATTTAAATAATAAAAATAAACGAAACGTTTTTCGTGATTGTCTATTAAAGTTTTAAGATACAATTATTTTTTTAGTGGAAGATAGGGTTGTAAGAAAAGACTATACATGTCTTTGAAGAGTAACCAGAAAAAGTCTATAAAAGATCTCTCAATGATTTTTGGGTGAAGATTTACTTTGGTTGTCTTATTACTAAAAACAGTTTCTATATGTTTACTCAAAAGATAACGACGTATTTGATGGTGGGGTTTTGAATCATCAATTTTTGGATAATAACTGTGTTTCCTTTTTTAATCCGATCCGAATCGACCCACCAAAAATCCGTCTCGAGAGTACCCAATGAATATGTCAACGTCAACCCTCTGTTCTGGTGACTCCCGACCTCTCAGGAGTCACAGTAGTGGGTGTACGGAATCTGTAGTCGTCTCTACCGACCTTACCTGACGTCTGTGTCTTCCTCTTCCTTTCCCATTCTATTTAACCCTTTCATCATAACTGTATATATGTGATGGTACACATTTTGTCTGTCGATCGTCTTTCGACGACATATTGTCGAGTCGAGTCACGAGACACTACTGAATCCCACACCTTACCGTCCCTCCCCCTTCGTTTCTCTCTTCCCTATATATATAATGTAAATATAGATGTTTTACTGACTAATATATATATAAATATATGTATTTTAAAATATCCTGGGAGGTCGGGAGTCACTTAAGCGAGTCAGTACAGGCTGAGAAGCGCTGGGGTACCTGACGTCGGGTGGAACTCTTCCTCGATTTCCAGAAATTGAAACAAAAATATCGATTTTATAATAATAAAACAGAACGAGTCGACAAGAGGAAACAAGAACGGTAAAAGAGTGAAAAGACTGATTTAAACGAGAAACCTTGACCCTCTTCCGGTCTCCGATTTCGAAAATATGTTTCTCCGCCCCCTACTTTCCTCCACCTCTCTCCGTCCAGACAGGGGTCTTCTAGGACGAGTCAAAGTCAATGTATAGTATGTATGTAAATATAAATATTTATACATAAATATAAATAAATGTGTATACATAAATATGAGTAAATATTTATATATAAATATAAATATGTGTACGTAAATATAAATAAATCTTTATACGTAACTATAAGTAAATATATACATAAAGAAAAAATGTATATCCTAACAATTTTGATTAGTCATGAGATTGTGTTCACAAGTACGATAATATACGTTTAATATGGAATTATTTTATTATTCTGTTTATTATTCTTATATTTTTATTCTTCTGTTTCGTTATTATAGTTGTTACTCCACGTATATGACTCCTATTATTACTCCACGTATATGACTCTTATTATTCTTATATTTTTATTATTCTGTTTCGTTATTATAGTTGTTACTCCACGTATATGACTCCTGAAAACCTTCACTATGAAATTTTCTTGTATGATTATTACTATATCACAAGGTTAAATCCTACGTATAGACTTAGATTAGTACTCCTTTATAAGACAAGCCAAGTCAAGTCAACGAGTCACCACAGACTGAGAAACGGTGGGGTACTTAGTGTCGTGTGGTCCGTAGGGACAGGTAGTGGTTGTGGGCCTCAGATGAGTTTGAGTACAGGTAGCGCAGCCACTACGGTAGGTGGGTAGAGTAGGAGACAACAGGGGAAGAGGAGGACGGGGATTAGGGAGGGTCGTAGTCCCAGAAAAGGTTACACAGTTGAAACCTTTGTACTCCACCGGTTTCATAACCTCAAAGTCGAAGTTGTAGTCAGGAAGGTTACTTGTGGGTCCTGAGTAGAGGAAATCCTACCTGACCAACCCGGAGGAACATCAGGTTCCCTGAGAGTTCTCAGAAGAGATTGTGGTGTCAAGTTTTCGTAGTCAAGAAACCACGAGTGGAAAGAAGTGTCAGGTTGAGAGTGTAGGTATGTACTGGTGACCTTTTTCATGTGGTAGGATTTGACTCTCTATAAGTTGTTTTTTTAACGGATATAAATGTTTTTTACGGTTCGGATTCTCTGTTTCTGACTCCTAGATAAGGTATAATTTCCTTTGACGTTTCTTTACGTTGTGTTCTTCGACTTAGACAGATACGATGTTTACTATATACACTCAGTTATCTGTTAACCCTTTTCTGTCAAATCTATTTTTACAACACAGTGACATTTTCAAAAAAATTAAACTATTACCATGACAAACATTCTTTTATGTTAAAAGAATCCTTTATGCGTGATTTAACAATTCCTCAGTTTTCAATGTTACATATCTTTTTTTAAGAATTTACCAATTTTCATTACTGTTTTATATAAAACACACATATATGTGTGTTTTTGGTTTCGTTTACACCGTTTACAAGTTTGAACACTGAGATATATTTCTCATATACCAATACTGGTTAGATCTGTCGTATAATTTTTCGTCTTTGTAATGAAACGGTTGTTGCCAGACAGATCAGTTCTGATGCCAAAAAAGGTCATCAGTGTATACCTACACTCTCAACCTGATATTTCTTTTGACTTGTGGTTTCTTAACTACGAAAACTTGACACCACAACCTCTTCTGAGAACTCTCAGGGAACCTGACTTTCCTCTAGGTTGATTAGGTCGGATTTCCTCCAGTCAGAACCCACAAGTAACCTTCCTGACTACAACTTCGACTTTGAGGTTATGAAACCGGTGGACTACGTTTCTCGACTGAGTAAACTTTTCTGGGACTACGGCCCTTTCTAACTCCCGTCCTCCTCTTCCCCTATTGTCTCCTACTCTACCAACCTACCGTAGTGGCTGAGTTACGTGTACTCAAACCAACTTGATGCCCTCAACCATTACCTGTCCCTCCGGACCGTACGACATCAAGTACCCCAGCGTTTCTCAACCTGTGTTGACTCACTGAATTGACTTGACGTGACTTGACTTATACCAGAAAGATCTATTGTAATAACGTTAAAAAGGTATTTATTATTTAATAAAGTTTTATCTTTCAATTAATAAAATTTTACAATCAAACTTGTCAAACCAAGATTGTCTAAAAAGACATTACACAATCATAAGTCAGTTCCATGGACTCAGTATAACTAAAAGAGATTCAAAGTCTCCTTTTAGGTAAAAAGTTCTATAAAAGAATTTTTAGTTATACTAAAAACGAATTGTATAACTTATCAAAGGACACAATTTTTGTCTTAAATTATACATCGTTTTTAAGTTGTGACTAATACAACATTTATAGTTTATATGGAATGTTTTTTCTCGGATGATGTGATATCATCAGTATTCAATTTAGTCAATGGGATCACGGTTTGGAGGGAGGATCTCCACTCTATTATAAAAATATTGTATGTATTGGTAAAACCTAATAATGTAGTAATGAATCTTTTAATAACGAAATAAAAAACGTTCTGTTATAGTACTAGAAGGACTTTATGAAGTTCCAATATACATGGAGTAAAACCGAAGGGAGGATCGAATCAGTCATTCCTTAGACGAACGTCACGTCCTTGAGACCCAAGTTAGGGACCCAACCCTTCTAGGGAACCTCTTCCTTTACCGTTTGGTGAAGTTATAAAAAAGGACCTCTTAGGGTACCTGTCTCCTTGGACCATCCGATGTCAGGTACCCTTAATGTCTCTCAACCTGTGTTGAATCACTAATTTGGTGGTGGTATGAAGTAAAATATATTCAATTACGGTAAAGACTTGGATTGGTAGACTGAACTTTTGACTGCTAGGAGAGTACAGTTCTGACACATTTTCCGGACGACCTCAAACTGATGTGAGTGTCTCAAGACTCATATACTCTATTCTATTCGTTGTTAGGTCTCGGACATTCTATAGATCTTCCCTCTGTGTTCCTCAGATCTAAAAACTTAAGATCATAATACCTTACTATGTATCAGATTCCGTAGAGAACGATCTTTAGTTCAGTTAAAATCTTGAGATAGGAAACTCGGATTCCGTAAGGGTTCGAATTTCTGTCATTTCTTTCCTTTTAGAACCTGGGAGAATACGGTGATAGTTGTTGTCGTTTTATAAATCGTTTAATTTTGGTGTAAAGTTTACGTGTGAATTTACCTCGGTTTGTGGTCCTAGTCATCCTTCAACACCATGACTGGAACCGTGAGCAGTTATTTCAATCCTTTGATCTTCACCCTATTTTAACGGAATCTATTCCCTCCAAGAACCTACAACCACTTTTGTTTATTTCTAGGAAAGTCTCCTTTTTACAAGACTTTATCCTGGGGTCTCTCAATGGTAGTCAAGTCAAGTTAAGTCAGCGAGTCAACACAGGTTGAGAAACGTTGGGGTACTTAGCGTCGTGCGGTTCGGAGGGACAGGTAGTGGTTGAGGACCTCAAGTGAGTCTGAGTGCAGGTAGTTCAGGCACTACGGTAGGTCGGAAGAGTAGGAGATAGTAGGGGAAGAGGAGGACGGGGGTTAGGGAGGGTCGTAATCCCAGAAAAGGTTACTCAGTTGAGAAGAGTACTCCACCGGTTTCATGACCTCGAAGTCGAAATCGTAGGAAGGAAGGTTTCTTTAGGGTCCCAACTAGAGGAAGTCTCACCTGACCAACCTAGAGGAACGTCAGGTTCCCTGAGAGTTCTCAGAAGAGGTTGTGGTGTCAAGTTTTCGTAATTAAGAAGCCGCGAGTCGGAAGAAGTGTCAGGTTGAGAGTGTAGGCATGTACTGGTGACCTTTTTGGTATCGGAACTGATCCCCCTGAAATCAGCCGTTTCATTACAGAGACGAAAACTTATACGATAGATCCAACCAGTATTGAAAAGAAGGTTCCTCATTCGCAGAAAATTAAAGTACCGACGTCAGTGGTAGACGTCACTAAAACCTCGGGGGGTCTTATTTCAGACTGTGACAAAGATGACAAAGGAGTAGATAAAGGCTACTTCATTACCCTGACCTACGGTACTAGAAGCAAAAGACTTACAACTCGAAATTCGGTTGAAAAAGTGAGAGGAGAAAGTGAAAGTAGTTCTCCGAAAAATCGAGGAGAAGTGAAAGACGGTATTTCCACCATAGTAGACGTATAGACTCCACTGACTATAAAGAGGACCGTTAGAACTAAGGTCGAACACAAAGAAGGTAAGGTCGTAAAGAGTACTACATGAGACGTATATTCAATTTATTCGTCCCACTATTATATGTCGGAACTATATGAGGAAAAGGATAAACCTTGGTCAGACAACAAGGTACAGGTCAAGATTGACAACGAAGGACTAGACGTATCTCTAAAGAGTTCTCCGTCCAGTTCACCAGACCATAAGGGTAGAGAAAGTCTTAAAAGGTGTCAAAGAACACCAGGTGTGTCAGTTTCCGAAACTGTATCAGTTATTTCGTCTTTATCTACAAAAAGACCTTGAGAAAACGGAAAGGGTACTAGGTATGGTATCTTTATAAGTTTATATTTAAATGTCATTTTTTATTGGTTTACCTGGTCTTTTGTCCGGACCCCTGACTTTAGGATCTTTTTTTAAATTAAGAAGGTACACTGTTATAAACCTCTAACCAGAGAACCCACTATTAATTCCAATTCACTCTAGTACTCATCACCAAATCAGCAATTCAGTATAGACTGATAAATACTGGGGTACCTGACATCGGGTGGTCCGAAGAGACAGGTACCCTAAGAGGTCCGTTTTTATGGTCTCACCCAACGGTAAAGGAAGACGCTCTAGTATTCCTAACCTGTAATTAGGATATCATAACCACGAGAAAACTCATCTCCTTCCTTCTAGAGTGAGAGATAAAATACATGATTCTTTTCCGGAACACTTCTGTGTTTTTCTTCTACGTTATACGGTAGTTCATTTTCTTTGGTTAGTCTTTGGTATTGGAGACGGTTTTAGAATTACAACATGAAAGTCGGAGATCTTGACACTCTTTTAACTAAAGAGATCGAATTCGATGTGTCACATATAAAACAATACCGTCAGATTTGTCTGATTCTATGTCCTATTCCAACTTTTTTAAATCTTAATTTTTTATGTACATTAACATGGTTTTTCAGAGTTGACTTTTAAATTTAAATCGATTTTATAATCGCTCACCGAGTCTCTAATTTCACAGACGGACGTTACTCTCTTTGGACCCAAGGTAGGGACCCAGCCCTTCTAGGGGACCTCTTCCTTTACCGTTGGGTGAGGTCATAAGAACGGACCTCTTAGGGTACCTATCTCCTCAGACCACCCGATGTCAGGTACCCCAGCGTTTCTCAGTCTGTGCTGACTCGCTGAAGTGAAAGTGAAAGTGAAAGTGAAATTCTCTCTTGTTGGAGTTGTCCTTGTAACCACTAATTGTTACCCTTATTTAATGATAATATGACTTCACATGTATAATTGAAGTGTCTATACTTCCCGTCACTTTTTTCAGTTTCTCCTTTGAATACATATGACATATTAGTGTAAAAATGTTTAAATTTTTTACTAGTTTTAATAGAACCGTCTTCTACCTTACCTCCGATGAATCGGGACTACCTGAGTCTTTCACGTACCTACTCAAAAGTCCCTACCATCTTTAGAAGACATAGAACTAGGTCTAACAAATTTTTACAACATTTTTAAAGTACCTCTAACGCTCTCTTTAAAGTTTTTCTCGTTTCCACTTTATTTCTGTAAAGTCTTTTTGTTTTGACTCTCAAGTGTTCGTGATCTAAAAGTGAATTACTTAAGATTTCCTATATGAAATACTTACTCCTCTTACTGGACGTTTCCTTGTAAATTATACATTCTTCCTTGTCACTTGATTTATTAACATCTGAATGTATATCTAAGTCCGTTCGTCATCCACACGTTGATGATTAATAGTATTATTTCAGATTAAGTTTCCCAGTCTTTCAGTCTCAGTTCTGTCACATTTCTTCACTCTGGACTTCGTTGTTTTATTTTTTAATTAAAAAACAAGACGAAAAGTGAAGAATTGAACCACGAGAACCGTTATAAGGAAATTTGTAGTACAGATATATAAATTTTATTTTTGTAAATAATTAAGAGGACGGGAAAAATGTTTTCATTAATATTCATAGTCTCCGTGAGTATCTCCTAAAGTTTATGACGTTTTATACTCCTAATTCTATCGTACAGACAATAACAATTTAGTATTTTACTCTATTGATCCTTTTTAGAAATTATTAGTAAGTAGGAAAAGGTTCTCTTGATCTCTTTCCTATGTACTCTACAGAACCTAATATATAGGTCAATCATTGTTACGAACAAGATTTTATTTTATCCAGGGGATTGAGGATCAGATCATATAATAAAAGAATTAGAAAAACTGTAACTCTATAAATTTTGTGATTGTTCTTACTGAGAACCCATGACTCATCTTTCTTTTGTCAAGGTATATAGATAAAAAGGTTTGACAAAGGTACGGAAACACTTGTCTGATAATACCTGTACAACTTTTGTATGACGTTTCCAGAATAGTTCCGTAATGTTGAACAAAGAAAATCCGAATGATTTAGAAATATTTTAATTTGAATAAAAGTAATTTTTTAATCGACTTTAGATCGTGTAAGTTTGTGTATGTATGTGTACATGTACAGAAACTTTAACGGAATTAATTTTTATAAACTACAAACAATTCCGTCAATACCATTGTAACGGTAAGAAAATTGATAGTAGTGAAATTTTTTTTTTCGTTTCTGGTTCGGAAATAGTCTCCGGTATCTCCAAAAATGATCACACTACGTTTCTTTCCTTAAAAGAAAGTTCACTTCATCGGTTCACTAACCTTTCTTAGGTTTTATCATAAAAAAATTTTGGAAAACCACAGAGTATTACGAAACCTAGGAACGGTTTCTTTTAATTGTATGTGTATGTATGTATGTACTTGTACGTCTGTTGTGTGTGTGTGTGTGTGTGTGTGTGTGTGTGTGTGTGAGGACGTTTTAAAAGTCTTCTAAAGTCCTTCGGAATTCCGGATTTCTTCCTAAAAACAAGATTTTCATCACTTACCTTTATTTTCTCTTTTTCGTCGGAGATTGTATACTAATAAGATCTTTTACACCAATCAAAAGACACAGTCGTTCGTGGATCGATGTCTACCCTCAATATGAGGGAGTTTACTTCATTTGAGAAAGTAATACGGTAAGAGTCTTTGAGAGTGATCACTAGAGTTTAGAGTTTATAAGGAGAATTTGTGGGGAGGAGGGTTTCATATCAAGTTATAATTCTAATTTAGTAAAGTAAGAGATTATTGGAGTTAGAATAAGAGATGGTTGGAAGGGAAAAGGAAGAACGTATCAATTAACTAGATGCATATACGTTAAATAAGTAAAATAAACAAATATTGAATAGAGTTACGTAAAACGAAATCTTTCTTGAGCACTGCAAAGTCAGTGGGTTTGTTTTTGGTTATTTTGAAGGCAAATGGACTGTCTAGAACCTTATAAAGTTTTAAGAGACACAATGATAGTTGTTCTTTTAGTGTTTACCAATTTAGAACACTTGAACATATTCAATTTGGGGATATTTTTACTCGTTTAAACATCACTGGAAGAAATAAGGAGGTCGTGGGACAGATCCATAATGTGACCCTCGATAAGTAATGTTCATCTTCGGTTAGGAGATAAAAGGGGGGAGTCAAATGTTTCAGAACATCCTACATTAGAGTCTAAAAGTCACCTTCACGAAGTCACGAAAGACGAAAGAAACGACGACACTGGTCTACCTTCGAAGTGGAAGAAAAGGTCTTTCAGATACTTGTCCGTCTCATTTCCACTGTCGAGTGTGCCTCATCACGGTCTACGAGAACAAATAAGGTCTCACAATTCCCTATAAATAACCGTCTTCAAGTTACCGAAAAACCTCCTAAAAGGTTTCTCTGTGTTAAAACCCCACCTTTAGACGAAGACACACGTTGTGGTTATTTCTTCTGTATAAAACGGGTCATCTGAACCGATACATATAGAACCAAATGTAATAAAGGGGTTTTATACGTTTCTAAAAGGTTTGGGTTCGTAACTACAGTCTCCCTACGATGTGAGAACGGATGAACGACAGAAATTCTTGTAACTTTTAACCATCGACCTCGACATTTAAATGGGGGAAAAATATAAAGAAAAATAAAAGATTTTGACTCAGTATTAACATAACTTCCTTTTCAATGAAATTCTTGACTTACGTACTATTCATGATTCGTGCAAATAAAATTATATCTGATTTCGATACAAGTGTGACTTTTCTGGTAGGATCTCAATAAATGAGTGGTTTGAAGACTATGATGGTACCTCTTTCGTCCAACAGTCGTGAGGTCTCGTACCCACAACCTAAGGTCCAAAACTTCCAATGATCGGTAAAGTGAAACAGTTTAAGTGAATTGTAGCAATACGGAGTCAAAGGAGTATCCATTATAGTAGTAGTATTATCATGGGTAGAGTATCCTAAACAAACTCCCGATTTACTCAAAAAGTATTTCGGACAAATCTTTTCATGGACCGTGTATTATTCATGAGTAGTTTACAATCGGTTATGACGTTCGCAACAGTAATAGCAACAATAACACGTGAATAAAGAAAAACTACGTAATGTGATATTTTCTACATAAGAAAGAAGAAACCTTTGTGAACAAAATCCCTTTTACTCAGTTTTTATAAGATGATCTCTTCCGAACTTTGAGGTTTCAAACAGATTGGAGTCGGAGGTGTTTATTTGACTGTTTCACAAGTAAGACAAACCCTAGAAAGGGTTCTTTCATTTTGATTGTAAAAGTAGTACTAAATTTTTTTTATTACTAGTGGGAATATTCGTTGTTTTTGTTACAGAACGAGAGAGAGAGAGAGAGAGAGATATATATATATATATATATGTGTGTGTGTGTGTGTGTGTGTGTATACATTATCATGTATGGAAAACGTTTGTTTTTATGAGAAATTTTTCAAATGTTAATAAAATTTTTCTTTTTACTCTTTGAAATATTCAAAATAAGTCAATCTTTGAGTAAAGGAACATAGTGACGAGAAAGTGAAACCCCCTTTTTTTTGTCAAAATTTGTATATGTACATACGATTCAACGATGTCAGTATAGGCTAAGAAACATTGGGTTATCTGACATCGGGCGGTCCGAAGAGACAGGTACCCTAAGAGGTCCGTCTTTATCACCTCACCCAACGGTAAAGGAGGAGGTTATATGTACATATTGGTACATATTTTATTCTATAAAGTAGTCTCTTTGACATTAGTTTTATAGAGATACTCAATGATTCCAAACCTAAAGTTTAAGGTCCATTGACTAAGTTTATTCTAGTTGAGTAAAATTTCAATAACTATATCAAGTAATATCTCAGTAACAAATATAAATTTAAACGTATATAACAGTTTCACTTAGTTGAAAATATAGTTATGAAAATCTTATAAAAACAATAAAATTTTCATGGCTAACTAAGTTTTTACCATTTTATGTCGATAATTTTTACACATGAACCGACATGTCTTATATTTTAAGATACTACGGTTGAAACTAAAAAGGATATATTTATTGAAGAAAACTGATAGTAATTTGAGATAAGATTCTGTCATTATTTGTGAAGAACTTTATTATACGAGTTTTCACCTTTTTTAATCGTGCCTTAGGTGTCTAGAGTCAACATCACTAACGTCAATAACTATCGTGGGGGAGGACGTACTGATAGTACACATTCAGTGCGGGTGTAAACAAGAGTCGAGATCGGTATACCGTTAAGAAGGACTTACTAAACCGAAGAGGAAGAAGAAAGAGATAGTAGTGTTATAATACGGAAAGAAGGGAAACTTAGAGCTGTCGACCCTTCGTTTTTCTCGTAATAAAAACGGAGTGAATAAGAACTAGGAAAAAACTAATAGGAACCAATGAAATTTGTACTTGAATAGGACGAACATAGTTTTTTTAACTTCCTAAGTCAAACACCTTCGATAAGATAATCTACTCAAATTCAAAGGTGTAAGAGGATTATGTGAAATAAAAAGTTAATAGAAAACTCCGCCCCCAACACCCCACCTCTAAATTTAATAGACCACGTATTTAAGGACGTTTATTAGATATATATAACTCTTTTTCCGAACTTTTGTCAGTTGTAAAAAAATTTCCCTTCAGAGAACTAATATTTAGTGTAAACTCAACCGACAAGTACTGGTTTTCTTATAAGGACAATATCTTTTGTTCCGACACTGAACCAAAGAAACTTGTTAGTATATAACGTTACCATCATCATCATTATCATGTTACAAACATCATCATCAAGTCAACGAGTCATCACAGACTGAGAAACGCTGTGGTACCTGTCGTACGGACCGAAGGGACAGGTAGTGGCTGAGGGCCTCAAACGGGTTTGAGTGCAGGTAGGTCAACCACTACGGTAGGTCGGTAGAGTAGGAGACAGGAGGGAGGGGAAGAGGAGGGTGGAAGTTAGAACGGGTCTTAGCCGAGAAAAGGTTACTGAGTCAAGAACCGTAGTTCACCGGTCTGATAACGTCAAAGTCGAAGTCGTAGTCAGGAAAGTTACTTATAAGTCCTGACTAAAGGAAATCCTACCTGACCAACCTAGAGGAACGTCAGGTTCCCTAACAGTTCTCAGAAGAGGTTGTGGTGCCAAGTTCTCGTAATTAAGAAACTGTGAGTTGGAAGAAATACTAGGTTGAGAGTGTAAGTATGTACTGATGACCTGTCTGGTATCGAACCTGAACTAGCTTGAAACAACCGTTTCATTACAGAGACGAAAAATTATACTACAGATCTAACCAGTATCGAAAAGAACGTTTCTCGTTCACAGAAAAATTCGTTGCAATCATATGGGTTGTTTAACTTCTAATGTGGGACGGAATCCTTTTTATCACATCTTGTGAAATGAAACATTTATACTCTCAAATAAAGAACTTTTGTAATTGAATTTCGGTCGTCGTCATCCGACCACCGAGGATAACGTTTCAAACACTTCCCCAACGGAAGACGAACAAGTAGTGTTGATTTAGTCCGAGTGTTTTCACAGACGTGTGTGTCTCTTCCATGGACCACTTATAAAACGACACTACTATCTTTATGTGTAAATGTTTAGTTTTCAGACACTTCACAACTAAGGGGTTTTCCTTAAAACGTTTTTTATTGACATTGGAATTTGGTCTTTTACTAGGTAGTGACTAATTTTATTTGTTGTACTATTATTTTATTTTGTTTCATGTTAGAAAAAGGAACCTCTTACGAACTCTACGTAGACCCCTTCTCTAAAATTCACTATATAGATAATGACTAGAACCAAGTGGATTAATAATACCTATTAAAATAGTATGTCCCGATATGAAAAAACTAAGTGTTGGAGGAGGTTAAGACATGTCAGACGAAAGTTTAAGGGCTTTATGTAAGAAGTTTTTTATCAATTGATCTTCCTACTGTACGTAAGTCCAAAAAATTAAGAAAAGACGTTCTTCTCTTGTGACTAAATCCTTTTTTCCTTAAGAATTTTTTTTAACGGAATTGACAGTATTTTATTTTTAATATAGTACGAAATTAAAAGGTTCCTAAGTTTTTTAAATAGGAAACGGACTATTAATTCAGAGTCGATATGTACATAAATATAGTATCAACTAAATCACGTTATAAGACGTTTCAAAACGATTCAAAAACTTGGGTGGTTAGATGAAGATTTACCATATGTTCAATTTTTTACGAACATCATGTTTAAAACATGAGAACTCATATACAGTCTACTTACAAGACATCATTTGGTATCGACCAGTTATTCCTAGATTGTCACAATGTCTGTTTTTATCTATTAGTAGTAGAATCTAAAAGATTAATAGTTTCGTAGAATTGGTGAAAGTTGTCACTATTTTAGTCTCGTGAATGTAAATCTATCGAGGACTAAGTCGTTTTTGTACAAAATAACTGATCTTACAATGTAGTACACACACGGACTTAGAGTAGGTATAAAAGTGGACCCTTTAACGATCGAGTAGTAGACTCTAGAGTATTGAAATCAATTAAGTCGACTAAACCCCATACACTACGAAAATAAAGAATCAGGACTCTGAAGTTTTCGTAATTAATATAAACCTTACAATGACACTATGAAATTGAAGTATTATACAAGAGACATAAAAGTAATTTCCTATTTATTCTGAAGATAAATTTTATAACAAAGGATTTAAGGTTGTAAAAAAGAGAGTTAATTTAAAATATGTCTTTTTACAATAAATTAAATAAATAATCATCTATCGACCCGGAGTACAGATATAGAAGAAGTAGAAATTTTAATTACATTATTGTTGATGTCCAGTCAAAATTTCTAATATACTTAAAAAATATATAGATATCTTAATATATAGATATATAGATAAACTTAATAATAGTCTCATCGATTTGTCACGTATTTCCACCCACAATAATGACTGTGGTGACTATTACTAACATCTTTTATAATTCTTTTTGAACTAATTTTAAATAAAAACATAAATGGTCTCAACATCTTTTGTTTTCCAAGCTTACACAAAATTTGGACCATCCAAATAAAAATAAACATATTTTAATATTTCCTTTGTTACCGTCGGTACTTTAATTTTCTACGAACGAGGAACCTTCCTTTCAATACTGGTTGGATCTATCGTATAATTTTTCGTCTCTGTAATGAAAAGGTTGTTTCAAGAAAGATCAGTTCCGATAACAAAAAGGTCGTCAGTACATACCTACACTCTCAACCTGACACTTCTTTCGACTCACGGTCTCTTGACTACGAAAACTTGACACCACAACCTCTTCTGAGAACTCTCAGGGAACCTGACGTTCCTCTAGGTTGGTCAGGTAAGACTTCCTCTAGTCGGGACCCTAAAGAAACCTTCCTTACTACGATTTCGACTTTGAGATTATGAAACCCGTGGAGTACGCTTCTCAACTGAGTAACCTTTTCTGAGACTACGACCCTCCCTAACCTCCGTCCCCCTCTTCCCCTGCTGTCTCCTACTCTACCCACCTACCGTAGTGGTTGAGCTACCTGCACTCAGACTCACTTGAGGCCCTCGACAACTACCTGTCCCTCCGGACCGCACGACGCTAAGTACCCCAGCGTTTCTCAGCCTGTGCTGACTCACTGAATTGACTTGACTTAGATATAATCCCGGGTTTTCAATAACAGTGATTAACATATATATATAAAAAGGTTTACTCCTAGAGGTAAGGAGAAAGAAACAACCTCAGATATAGAGAAGTATTTTTACTTTACGAGATATACGAAAAGGTATCGTAGTGGATTAGATATGTGAGTGTATTATGATGTTTTTTACCTAGAGGTAACGGTATTCATAGGATTATTTAATACCTTAGAAACTTATATAACCCTCTGATAGTGACTGATATAGAATGGAAATAAACATAGAGGAGACACGGACTGTGTTACAGATCACGTATCATTGTCAGTTATTTACGAATGACACTGACAAAGACGAAGACAATAACGAGAACAGGAATTTTGGTGTACTATAGTATAATCATAGAGAAATCGATTAACAGAATAGGAGTCCCCTCACAGATTCACACGGGTCCCCTAGTTACAAAATCTTCAGATTTACAGACAAAACGTTTAATTTTTAATAGAGAAATATAAAGGGTAATACTTGGTAAGAAACAATAGTAGACTAAAGTGTAAAATGGTACAGAGGGTATATGATAAAGAAAAGTGGGTTGTATCTATATTTATATCTGTATTTACATCTATATTTATATACACTCACTCTACTCTTTCTTCGCGAATTAAGTTTCCGAAACTTCTTTAAGACCCCTTTTACTTAGGACCCAAATAACAAAGAAGGTCGTTCTTCTTACGACAAATTATTTAAGTACCCTTACTGGGTCTCTCTACAACACCCCTCCCTCCACCCTCCCCCCAAGTACAAACCCTTGCGTACATTCTTAATTTCTAAAATTTTAAATTTTTTTATTTTTTGATTTTTTTTTTATTTATTTTATTTTAAAATTTTTTTATTTATTTAAGTATCCGATTTACACCTTCTAATATTCAATAGTATATCTATTGTATCGTAAAAGACTTTATTTTTATAAGATGATACGTCAATAAGAAATGGTGTCAGTAGAAAAAGATGTTTTTTCTTGTTATTATTTTTACGGAGATACTGTACTTTTAGTATCGGTGTTTGTAAATACACACATATAACCCTCTACCTCACTTCAGTAACTTATATTTTTTCTATGATATTATTTATTCGATGATAGGAGATGAATGACCACGAAAGGGGTACAGGAACCAAGAACTCCGAAAGAAAGGAAAGAAAGTCCGTACGGGTCCTCAAGACACAGAGTGGTGTAGAACGGTGTCACCGTGGCGGTCGGGACGGAATATGTCTATTCGTAAGTACGAATGACAGGACGGAAGTCTAGGTCGGACGACACTCCTTAGACCCGCCGACCTCAAGGGTCAAGAGTCCTTAGACATAAATGGTGGACTCAATCCTTATCCGATCTCTTTCAGTTCAACCACAAGAGAAAGGGAACCTTATCTTAAAATCCTTATCCTTTTGGTCCTGTTCTTACATTTTGTGACTTTTTGTCTCCTACCTAGAGTATGGATACCGGTCAGGTACGCCTTCACCCGATGACAGTTTATCGCCCTGGGAACATCTAACTGTTCACCCGTACTCCCTTCCCCTTGTTACGTACAGGGTCAGGTGTCCCTACGAGGAACAAGTCTAATTGTCCTTGCAGGTAACTTTAAACATAGGAGTAATACTATTGAAGGAGGAACGGATTTGAACGGTAGATAGATGGTCTACCCCCTGTTCCGACACTCACAAATACGGGTACAATTTCCGTCTACGTTTATTTTACACCTATAGGAAATAATTTTTTCTTTTCGGACTTGTAAAAGTTGGACGTCAAAACTAACAATCGACATTCACCTGAAGAGGAGTGATCAGCTGTCATTACGTAAGTATAGGAAAGGTAAAAGTATGAACGGTGACCTAGAGACTTTACATTTCACAATAAACCATAATAGAACTTAGACTAAGATTATAAAAGGGGTGTAACTCGTTCTTCATGTTCTAGTTATAGATAACCAATAAGTCTTTTTTAGTGGTGGATACTAACTTCTTAACACAATACATTTCTACTTAATATTTATTGACAACGAGTATCTTCGTGTCAGGAACTTTTGTTTAGAGATAAAAAAGAGACAACGGGAATGTATTTAGAGTATTAAGGATCGTCTATCATCTAAAATTAAGAAACAAGTTATTTATTTACTTGGTTGTTTACTTAGTTAATTCAAAATGGTTGATATAAAAGAATCCCTTGTATTCAGATGTTGTCTTACGGAGGAGATGGTACCTGATTTGTATAATTCAAAGGTCGACTTCCTTAGTTGTTCGTCTTTTTGTCAGTTATGGTTACACTTTTCATACGAACTCCTTGTAGATCTTTCGATTATGTCGACTTTTTTTTCTCTGAATCGGTCAATTTGTGGTAGATCTGATTCATCAGGAAACATCCGATACTTTAACAGATGATTCGATAACCTCAAAGACCAGTTTCCTCAATGTACTAAACAAGGTGCACTAAGATACTATCGTACCGACATCCATCTTTTATTTTCCTTCTTCCTTATCTTATTTCTCTATTCAAACCGTCGAGGAGTATCAATTTATACGTGTACGGGGCACTGGATCTTTAAGGTCAAATTTATAAATAGGTTCTGATTACTTTCGTAATATTCGGTGTTTTTCCGAACACGTTCTTATAAATATCGTCAACATAAGTGTTATCGAGGTTTAATCTTTATCGAGATTATAGGTAGTCGTATTCTTGTTTAACACTATATAATTAAGTGAATTTTTCTTTCATGTATGGTATACTGAATAAAATATACTTTAAGTTCCTACTTATTTAATCTGCTACCTTTAGTCTTGTCAACAATGGATACTCACCACCTCTAATAGTCCTTCCCCTTTTTTCCCTTGAAAACCCCACTGTTTATTACATAATTAAACTGGTGTCACAAATAATGGATCTATATGAGAAAACACGTAACACAGACTTTATTCACTTTAAATAGTTGACACATATATTTTGGATACGTAAAGAAAAAAGACACTTAAAGAAAAAAGACAAAAAAACCGGAATGAGACATCGTACGTCCTAGACTCAAGGGACTTGTCCCTAGTTTGGGTATGGGGGACGTTGACTTCGTCTCTTAGGATTGGTGATCTGGGGGTTCCTTCAGGGGACATACACTTAAAACTAAATTGTGTGTAATTTTATTGATGTAAAAGGTTCGATCTGAAAAAACTTTTTCCTTGAACGTCTTTTACGTTTATTTAAAATTCTTTTGATTTTTGTTTTTTGTTTTGTTTGTTTTTACTCTATTCAATTCTACCCCCTTTTGTAACAGATTCTTTCACTAAGACTACCGAATTTTGTCTCACCAAAGACACATCTACTAAAATTTAACAGTTATACCCTTAAAAATTTTCAACTTACTTGATTAGAACTAACAACCTAACTTACGACTACACTCTCTTTTTCCACTCAGTTTCTACTAGTTGATCTTAGAAAAAATTCTCTATCTGTCCTGTTCTCCCCTCGTCAGTTCTTTTTTGAGTTAACAAGTTAAGACTTGTATAATTTGTACTCTGAGGATACTCACTAAAAATTATGACTCTGAGATCTTAGACTGACGAGATGATGAATGATCGACCTATTCACGGTATCGTACAAACACAGAATAAATATATAAGACGGTTTACATTAATATTATTCTTCTGAACGGTGGATTCCAATAACACTATTAATTTAATCAATAGGTATATTTTTAGATCCTTATCAAAGATCGTATAACATCCCTAAATAATAATAACGGTAGGTTTCTCTTTACGTCTGTCACCAATACTGAAACCTTGAGTTCTTCTTCAGTCTTAATCTCCATCTCTGTCCTAAATTTCGGTACCCTTGTCTCTTCTGGTATATTTTACACTCACGAGTATTACTTTCTTTTCTCGGTTTCTGCCGGACAATATAATAAGGTTCTAAAACTCCAACCCTCCTACTTTTGTTCAATCGTTTGTTCTGAGTGTTTCTCGACGGTTACGTCGACCTCCTTTTGGTCTTCAGACACTAGATCTACGGTTCCTCACAACAATTTTCCTTCCGTTAAAATAACCTATTTTGAATTATGTACTTGTAACCTAATTCGTTCTACCTTCGACAAAGGTTGACTTACTGTTTTAAGTTGGAAGTCACATCAGTGACTTTACCTTTGGGTTTAATTCACTGAATTACCCTCTTACCCTCCTCTTCTCCTGATGGCTCCTCCTCAACCGACCTACTGTAGTGGTTGAGTTACCTGTACGAAAACTCATCCGAGACCCTCAACCACTACCTGTCCCTCCGGACCACACCACGTCAGGTACCCTATCGTTTGTCGACCTATACTGACTCGTTGACTTGTATTAACTTACCCTCTTAATCATATTTTTCTTTCATCTTGGTTAGTCTTATGAAAAGACTCTTGAAAACGAAAGACACCTTATCCATTCACACCATCCCTTAACCTCCTCCTACCCTCAGCCCCCACTTAAAAATGAGTCTACCCTCTATAAAGTGGAACAAACGTCCAACTACCTTTACTATGGTAGTATCTGTAATTCCCCTAAAAAAGTCAGAGAAAACATACCGTTGTTTAAATTTTACCTTACTTATATGTAAACCCCTTATTTCCCTTAACGTCGGAGGTTTTTCTCTTCGACGTTAATGGGTATTCTCATTTTGACCCTAAAATTACTATGATGAAAGGTATCAGATAAATACCTTTGTACTTTCTCCTGGAAATAAAAATTGTATTTCTTACACCCTAACTATGGGATACCTTTATAACATACCCTAATGACTTGACTAAACATCAGAAAACTCTTTCTCTGTTTAACTAGAAAGTGATCATTTAATTTTTTTTAAAATAAGAATATATCCTGTTTTATCCTCTTCCGTTACCGTGGGGTGAGGTCTTAAGAACGGACCTTTTAGGGTACCTACCTCCTCGGACCACTCGATGTCAGGTACCCCAGCACTTCTCAGTCCGTGCTAACTCGCTGAAGTGAAAGTGAAGAGTGAAAGTACGTAACCTCTTCCTTTACCGTGAGGTCACAAGAACAGACCTCTTAGGGTCCCTGTCCCCTCGGACCACCCGACGGCAGATACCCCAGTGTGTTTCAGCCTGTGTTGACTTCGCCGAATCGTCGTCGTCCTGTTTTATTTTAGTGTTTCATTTCCAGTCAAAAATTACATATTATTATTCGTTCTTTAACTGGGTAAATAAAGTCCAAGAGACAAGTACAACAGGTAAGATCGGTCTAGGTTAGTAAGTGACATTGAAATACGTAGAATTGAGGAAGGGGGGTTTTAAAGATGAAGAAATATTTACACCGATTATTCAAACGTCCTAGGAACGTTGAATGCTTGTATACGAATTTGTTGAGGGTTTTACAAAGTTAAAAAAAGTACTTTGATCAAGTCGTATAAATATTACTAAGGGACTGTGGATTAGAGAAAGTCGTAACAAAGGGTTAATCGTAGTTAGATAAGATTAGTAAACAGTAACGAGATATAAAACGTCAGTAATTGTAAACGTCATTATTTACACTAGTAAACATAAAAACTTCCCGAGGAAGACTCTCAAAACACAACGAAAGATTGTTTATTCACTTACTTACTATGATCATGACTTTCTCACTTCTTATGGTACAATTCCAACACCACAACTACATGTCTGTGTTTTATAAACTTCCCAACGGTACTATATTTTAAAAGGGTCCTTTTGACAGAACCTTTCACCCGAAAATAGTGTCCCTCCGAACTTCCTCTCCAAATTCCTGTCAACAACACTGCTAATAACAAATTTTTTTTTTAACGTCCTTATTAATGACGAGAGTTTCTCGTCACGGGAGGGGTAGTAGTGTTCGTATAAATAAGCGACAAAAGTTATAAATAGCTGGTGAATCTAATAATTGAGATACACCCTACGGGTTATGTTTTAACTTTTTTCTGAGGTAGTAACAATAATTTCTCAACTAACAGATCACCCTTTCTTTTCGTAATACGTAACAGTGTCGGAGTTAACTATTTAGAATATTTGTTACTATTACAAGTCCTCCTTCTCTTTTTACCTCTAAACGTAATATTATCATTATAGTACCGTAGTCCTTTCCTTCGAAGGACTCTTTTGTTAGGAGTGGAATTTAAACTTCTTAGTCTTCATCCGATCTATTGTTGTATTTAGGTTCTTTCCTTTTATTGAGGTGTTCGACGACGACGATTCAGCGAAGTCAGTTCAGACTGAGACACTGGGGTATCTGCCGTCGGACGACAGGGACCCTAAGAGGTCCGTTCTTGTGACCTCATCCAACGGTAAAGGAAGAGGTTACGTACTTTCACTTTTCACTTTCACTTCAGCCAGTCAGTACAGACTGAGAAGCGTCTGGGGTACCTGACATCGGATGGTCCGAGGAGGAGGCAGGTACCCTAAAAGGTCGTTCTCATGACCTCACCCCACGGTAACGGAAGAGACTTGAGGTGTTCATTAATTAAGATATAAGACACAGTCTCTACTATGTGTGTATGAGTGTGTTTCACTCTCGTTTTCTTCTTACACACACAGACACACACACAATTCTCGACCTCCCCTCCCCTCATCTTCTTCGATCTGTCCTAAAAGTCCTTCCTAAATACATTATTCGAATCGATACACGTAAGGTGGGACTTACGATATCCCCACTATAGTTACCTAATATTTCTCTCTTCATCATTCTAGAATGAACGACAGACTAGTGTCGGTACCTCCGACCAAACCTCTACTATATCTTACGTAGTCCGTTTGAGATTCGGAGGACGTAACAGGTAGTGCAGTCTCATTTCGGATGATTATAATCCCGTCATCCTCTCTTGGTCAACAGATATTTTGTAAGTTCAAAACATACTAAGAACCAGGAACCCTCTCATTTTTGTGGAAAAAAAGAATTCTTTTTCCGTTTACTTTTAAAGGGAGAAAAGAGAATATTTGACATAGTCAAAGTATAACGACGATATTGTTTAATGAAGTTTCAGAGACAAAGGTACATTCCATTGTATAAGTGTTCAAAGTTCCAAATTCTACATCTTTAGAAACCTTCCGATGGTGCGACTATAGACACTTAGTAACACTGAAGGTGGTATTGATACTTTATTATGATTTATTAAGTCACGAAACAACCATGTCTGGTCTCACTCTAGGACGATCTCAAAACAAGATAGGAGAAATCGGGATACGTACTATACGAGAGTGAGTAGTCAAATTATATTTCTCTTCTTTCTTCGATAAAACGATGATATTTTGGAAAGTCACGGAAACTGGTAGACGTTCCATTTGTTTCCAAAGACACAGTCTTATGCAAAATATACTCGTCAAAAGTCACTACCTACAATCTGTTCACTTTCTAACCCCAGTTTCGTACAACCAATGACTTGTCCGAAACAAATTTTATAGTGGATTAAATTTAAACAAAACTTCAAACGAAGGTCCGTTTTTAGTGCGGTCATTCAATATTATCCATGGTCTTTTCAATAACGAAAAAAAGGAGTGTAAAATTTTTTAGAAATGTAAATATCTTTTGGATTTTTAATAATAATAACAGATTAGATGAGTTATTACTTCACTCCTAATAAGTAAGAGATATATAATAAAAATGAAAGGTCTACTATATCATCTCCTTATTTTTTTAATTCTTAAACAGTTAGAGTTTCGTACTATTTAGTCGTGGTTTTTATATGACACAATTGATCGGACGATTATAAGGTGAGATTTTGAACACCTAGATAAAAAGGAAAAGTAAATTGGTAGAGGGGGACAATTTTTTTAAAAAAAATATATGATAGACTAATATGACGAAATTGAGGACTGTGTAATAGACTTTCATAATGAACCTACAACAATTGGTACTTTCGTTTGTGACGAATCGTCAGGGGTTTCTGTAGACGTTAGGACGATTTCTTTTTATTGTCTAAATCCAGAATCGGAAAGTTTCAGTAAAGAGAGGTACTTGAGTACAAATAGTCTTTTACTTATGACAAACCTGTCCAACGAATACTATTTATACCTTATAAAACATCCACTACAATGTTCCGTCCATATAAAATACTAAATCCAAAATATCCGACGGGAGACCCTGAAAGATAAATAACTCATTTTATGAGTTTGTAAATCCACTCTATATAAATACATATGTGTCTCCAAATAGTAAAAGTAAACAACTTATTCTTACAACCTAAAAAAAAAAAAAACGTAAATAAGAGAATCATTTGGAAGAGAAATCGTACACATCCACTCGACCAAAAATTCAATGTGTTACAAAAGACATACAACGACAGGTCGAGAACTCATTTAATCTAAGATTTTAGTCGTTCGTATGTAGACAGGAACCGAAACTTTTCCCAAATTTTTAGAAAAGGACTGTTTAGTATTAGTGACTACTGACGAATAAAGTACGTTTAAAACTGTGTGCACCCTGATAATTAAACCGCTACGAGAGTTACTTTGGTATGTCGACGATGACTTTCCCGTTTAAAAGCTTGTTATGTTATGGAGAATTTCTAGATACACCGGTTCAGTCAATAACTTTACGAGGGTATCCTGACTAAATCAAAGTGTCTCCTTTCCAACTATTTTTCTTTCTTTCTTTCTTTCTTTTAGTGTCGTAATATAATTAAACGTAAACCTTAATTAAAACTTATGAACGTTAGTCTATTGAGGTTAAAATTTACACAAAGTGTTTTCAAAGTTTTACGAATAGAGACTTCGAGACCAAATTAATTGTTTGGGAAGACATATCAAAGACACCAAAATTTCTACTTTATTTACGACTAAAGAGACAAGTCGACTTGAGAGACTTTATAAATAAATATAAAATCGTCGGGGTGAATTTCAACGAAAATTTGTTCAATTTAAGATAACTATATCTACGTCCTAATCAACTGACGGTTCCATTTCCGATTTATCGTCGACACATATTGTGTCTTCACTTAAAGAGTGAGTCATTGATAGGTACGAAATCGTCACACACCGACCAAAACAACGACTTCAAAACCCCTAGATCCAAGAAAGAGAGAACAGGTGGTAGAAATTGTACGTTGAAAGTAAAACATCAAATTTACCGAGAAGATCGTTATAGTCGTTCTTCCTTTCTCCCTGTCACCTCCGATGGTTTAAATTAAATTTTTCATACTGGTTCTTTCACGAATATAGTAAAGGAGAGGGGAGAGTAATTGTTTCATAATTAATGACTTGGTGTGACTCGACGTTCTCTCTGATTCTTTGTTTCGGTAATCGTATTCGAGAAAATTGTAATTTTACAGACAATGACATACTTCTTCTTCTCTTTTCTATAATCATAGGTTAGTTGTCGGAGACAGTATATGAGATTGTCATGAAGCCTCCCGAAACTTGTAACATTACACCCCTGAAGAGAGTACCAGGTCATCAATTCTGAGACACGAAAGTGACGTCCCCCGTGTCCAAGTTAGGGATCCATCCCTTGATTCTAGGGTATTCGACACAAAGGTTCCGGTTCTTTTTATAACGTTACACTACCTATAGGTTGCTGTACCATCGTACGGTTACTTTTAAAATAGTAACGTCTTACCCTTTTAAGAAGGGAAGAATAAAAGAAAGAAGGACAGAAGGAAAGAGAAAAGGAGGTTGAGTAGAGACGGACAGAAAGTAATAAAATAATCGAAAATATGTAGTCGATAAAAGAATATGTGATTTGAAGTTTTCTATAAAAAAGAGAGTTATCAGTATATGTCCCTTCATTATCTAATCCTTTTATACCAATTCATAATAAAATCGTTATACGATCTTCCGACTCCCGGTTTCTTAACTACGCAAACTCGACACCACAACCTCTTCTGAGAACTCTCAGGGAACCTGACGTTCCTCTAGGTTGGTCAGGTAAGACTTCCTCTAGTCGGGACCTTAAAGAAACCTTCCTTACTACGATTTCGACTTTGAGGTCATGAAACCGGTGGAGTACTCTTCTCAACTGAGTAACCTTTTCTGAGACTACGACCCTCCCTAACCCCCGTCCTCCCCTTCCCCTACTGTCTCCTACTCTACCGACCTACCGTACTGAGTGAACTACCTGTACTCAGACTCACTTGAGGTCCTCAACCACTACCTGTCCCTCCGGACCACACGACGCTAAGTACCCCAGCGTTTCTCAGTCTGTGTTGACTCGCTGACTTGACTTGACTTGCCTATCTGTGTCTCTTGGTTCAGAAGGATCCTCCTGAAAATTAAGGATCCACCGTAAAACCAGCAGTGTTACCTTATACTCAACGATACATTACGAATCAGGACAAATAAGGGAAACGAAATGACTCGAGACTAAATCAGACTTCTAGAATGACTATCGATCTCACGACTTCTGGTCGTGATGTCTCTGATCATAACAAGGGGTAATAAAGATCATAAAGAGAAAGACCCGTACGTAATCATAACATGAATGGAAAGGCCAAATCTTCACCAGTACACTAAACGAAACCGGTTCTATGTACTCGTCTTGTCTTCAATAATGAAGGTTCAATAATGTTCGACCATGTGTTAAGAGGTGGAGAGAAAACGGGACAGTGTCACCGACACTTTCGTATCAAACTTTACCTCAATGTTTCGACTCGATAGTATATGTCCAGTCGATGGGACCTATTAATGCGTCCAGATTTCGTATGAGGGGTCTCTTTATTTAAAAGCGACGAAATTCTGTGTCTCTAAATACCTGACAAACAATTCGTTGTATAGGATTGGGTTAGATTGGTCGAGTCAATTACTAGTTCATTGGGACGATACACTAATGGTCTTGTGGAATGGACGGAGGACTTTTTTGACATACGTCCAGTTCTTCGTTGTCAATGTTGGTCTGTACCTTGTCGTCTGACCAAGGTTTGACACTTTCTCCGTACAGTTACGACAGATGACAGTGGGACAAATAAATTGAAGATACGTCTCATGTAGTATGTCTTACGACCCGACCTATTTCGTGTTCAACCTTAGTTCTAACGTCCCTCTTTATAATTATCGGAGTCTATACGTCTACTATGACGGGAATACAGTCTTTCACTTCTCCTTGATTTCTCAGAGAACTACTTCCACTTTCTCCTCTCACTTTTTTGACCGAATTTTTAGTCGTTAGTTTTCGATTCTAGTACCGTAAATCAGGGTAGTGAAGTACCGTTTATCTTAACCTTTACCTTTGTCACTCTCTGGAATAAAAGAACCCGAGGTTTTAGTGACGTCCACCAACTGACGTCGGTACTTTAATTTTCTACGAACGAGAAACCTTCTTTTCGATACTGGTTGGATCTGTCGTACAATTTTTTGTCTCTGTAATGAAACGATTGTTTCCAGGTATATCAGTCTCGACGTCACAAAGGCCATCAGTACATACCTATATTCTTAACCTTGTTTTTCTTTCAACTCGTGATTTCTTAACTACAAAACTTGACACCAAAACCTCTTCTGAGAACTCTCAGGGAACCTGGTGTTCCTCTTGTTTGGGTAGTTTAGGATTTCCTTTAGTTAGGACTTATATGTAACCTTCATGACTACAACTTCGACTTCGACTACGAGGTTATGAAACCGGAGGATTACGCTTCTCGACTGAGTAATCTTTTCTGGGACTACGACCCTTTTTATCTTCCGTCCTCCGTTTCCCCTACTGTCTCCTACTCTACCAACCTACCGTAGTGGTTGAGTTAACTGTACTTAAACTCATACGAGGTCCTCTACCACTTCCTGTCCCTTCGGACCACACGACGTCAGGTACCCCAGTGTTTCTCAGTCTGTACTGACTCACTGACTTGTCGTTTTAGGGAGATAGACGAGTAGAGTGTACAAGAGAGTACTAGGATAAGACAGGTTACTACTCCAATGTCCCATTGTATACTAATTCTCATCTTTTAATCTTTCAAAACCTAAAGGAGTTATGTTATTTAATAATCGATAGAAGTTCAACACTTACAAAAGTTATCTATTTGTGTTATCAAGTAAAAGGAAACATACTTAGAGACCCCAAACAAAATCTAACCATCTAAAGTGCAATAAGAGAAACTTTCTTTTATTCCCCTTTTTATTTGTAAAATAGATAGGTTAGTCTTTCCTTTTATGGACTATAAATGAGTCTCGTGTAATTCACTTCAGTTGTAGTTCCTTTGTACAAGTCAAGTCAAGTCAAGTGAAGTCAGGGAGTCATCACAGACTGAGAAACGCTGGGGTACTTAACGTCGTGTGGTCCGGAGGGACAGGTAGTAGTTGAGGGCCTCAAGTGAGTCTGAGTTCAGGTAGCTCACTCAGTACGGTAAGTCGGTAGAGTAGGAGACAGTAGGGGAAGGGAAGGACGGGGGTTAGGGAGGGTCGTAGTCTCCGAAAAGGTTACTCAGTTGAGAAGCGTACTCCACCGGTTTCATGACCTCAAAGTCGAAATCGTAGTAAGGAAGGTTTCTTTAAGGTCCCGACTAGAGGAAGTCTTACCTGACCAACCTAGAGGAACGTCAGGTTCCCTGAGAGTTCTCAGAAGAGGTTGTGGTGTCAAGTTTTCGTAGTTAAGAAACCGCGAGACGGAAGAAGTGTCAGGTTCAGAGTGTAGGTATCCACTGGTGACCTTTTTGGTATCGGAACTGATCTGCCTGGAATCAGCCGTTTCATACAGAGACGAAAACTTGTACGATAGATCCAACCAGTATTGAAAGGAAGGTTCCTCGTTCGCAGAAAATTAAAGTACCGACGTCAGTGGTAGACGTCACTAAAACCTCGGGGTTTTTTATTTCAAACTGTGACAAAGGTGACAAAGGGGTAGATAAAGGGTACTTCACTACCCTGGTCTACGGTACTAGAAGTAAAAGACTTACAACTCGAAATTCGGTTGAAAAAGTGAGAGGAGAAAGTGAAAGTAGTTCTCCGAAAACTCAAGGAAAAGTGAAAGACGGTATTCCCACCACAGTAGACGTATAGACTCCACTAACTATAAGAGGGTCGTTAGAACTAAGGTCGAACACAAAGAAAGTCAGGTCGCAAAGAGTACTACATGAGACGTATCTTCAATTTATTCGTCCCACTGTTATATGTCGGAACTACATGAGGAAAAGGATAAACCTTGGTCAGACAACAAGGTACAGGTCAAGATTGACAACGAAGGACTGGCCGTATATTAAAAGGGTCCTCCGTCCAGTCCACCAGACTATAAGAGTAGAGAGAGTCTTAAAAGGTGTCAAATAACACTAGGTGTGTCAGTTTCTGAAACCGTATCAGTTATTTCGTCTTTATCTACAAAAAGACCTTGAGAGAACGAAAAAGGTACTAGGTCACCTACAACCATTAAACTAGAGACCAAGGAGACGGAAAAGATTTTGGTCGAACTTGTAGTCCTTCAAGTGCCAAGTGTATAACAACTTCGGACCGAACCTCTTAGAACTCGTAATTGAATGATCGCACACTCTACTCACGTTAACACACCATCAAACTCGTGAGAAACCGTAACGGAAGAAACCCTAACCTTACTTTCGACTGGAAAAGGTCAGGACACCGGTGACGACTCAAAAGGTTTAAACGACCGTATAACTCACGTCGTGAAAGTGTCGTAGTAGAAAGTCCTAAACTTTATCGAGGTGACCTTACAGTAGTGGAGGTGATTGAAACAAACATCACTACGAAGGATTCCGGGTGAACTGAAGTGTAAGGTCCTAAAGACCGAGATCTACTTAGAGAGGGGAAATTAGGTGTTGGACATTTTGTAGGTATTAAGTTGTTTCCGTGGAAACAGGTTGTATGTTCCTACGGTCTCTTAAGGTGTATAGACATATAGATTTACCTTTCACCTCACCCCCTCACCCCACACACCCCCGTACCGGATGTTATGTATTTCTTCCGTCTTCATCCTCTTGTCGTGTCCATCATGGACACTGGGTTCCGGGGACCGTTATCACGACTCGGGTGTCGGGGTCTCTTAAATCATAGAAATCTACTCCGTCGTGAGTCCTATGACTGAAGGATCGGAGTCACCATGTATACCAGAGTGTCCTTTGTCTATCGTTACAGTGACGACAGACGTTGGGTCAAGTAGATCGACGTCTCCGTGGGAGTTGAGGAGGGTACGGACGTTGTTGGTGACGTTTGGTCTAACGGGACGAGTACGGTCTCTATGAACACCGGGGTCGTTGGAGGGGTGAGGAGGAAAGGGGACGACACTGTCTAAGACATTGAGTTTGCTGGGACCTACGGACGGTAGAACCTAGGAGTCCACCACTGTGGTCGCTGTGACTCTCCTCGTTCCGTGCTCTCAACGACTTTTGTGTTCGTCCCCGTTACTCCCATATAACACTGTGGAGACGGTCTTCCACACTTCCTCTGTCTTTCACTACTTGGAGTTTATGTTGGTCTCCGTCGAGTCCATCCATTTTGGTCCCCGAACACGATATAGAGGTAGAAAACCTTTTGGTTTATGTCTAAAGATTAATGATTGTACAACGTAGAAATCTTAGTTCATCCCTTTAGTTAAAATAAACTTTTTCTTTCTATAAGTGATGAATTTTATCCAACCGTCTTTTTTGAGTAGTTCGTGATACTTCTTGATACCATTCTCATAGTGTGTGTGTTTTTACTGTCAATACGTCCTTAGTTCAAATTTCAGAGTTTTATGATACTAGACTATGTTTTAAATTTTGTCGACAAGGTTTCTTTAAACCTCTCGATGTTTTTGTTCTTTGTTGAGTCTTTTCGTTAGTCACTGGAGTCCTTATTTTAATTGTCTTTCTTGGGAAATGGTTTCTTTAACTTTGAAATTTTTTCTTGGTTTGTTTAAGACTTCGGCTTCTTAAGTCATTTACTCTCCTTCTTGTGAAATCTTTCGTTACCTTTATCTCGTCTTGCAAACTTTCTCCATTTACCATTTGTGTTTCTACCTTTAGATCTTTGCTATGTCCATATTTTCCTCTTCCTTAATTCTAGAAATTTTTTTATTTCTTGATACTGTTAATAGACTGAAATAATTCTTCCCCTCATAATCTTATTACCCATAGGGTCCTCTTCTCTACTTCTTCTGTCACCTCTAAAATAAATTTCTGTTATAGACTCTTAAAGGGTTTGGACCCCTTCCCTGACCTAAGTGTTCAGGTACTTCGATTCTCTTGCACATTAATGGAACCGAGTTTTTCTGGAAGAGATCCTGTGTAGTATAATTTTGACCGTTTTCAGTTATTGTTTCTTAAAATTTCCGTCCGTCCTCTTTTCCTACTATCGGATTTTTTCTTCGGGGGTATACAGATGGTCGTCTTAATAGACGTCGTAGAGAGATCCGGTCCTCTCTCACCTCTACTATATACGTTTTATGACTTTCTATTTTTTAACAGTCGATTTTAAGGAGATGGGTTGTTTCAATAGAAACTCTATACTGTCTCTTTATTTCCGAAAGGGTTCCTTTATTTGTTTCGACTCCCTCAATTAACTGTGCTGGATGGAATATTCTTTACAACTTTCCTCGAAGAGACGGACTTTTTTGTTTTTTTTTTTCCGGTTTCATATGTTTTGACACTTATTCTATTATCTTGGTCTTTTAACTTTGAGATATAGTCTTATCCAACAATTCTACAACACCCCTCCCTCCACCCTCCCCCCAAGTACAAACCCTTGCGTACATTCTTAATTACTAAAATTTTAAATTTTTTTTTTTTTAATTTTTAATTTTTTTTTTTGTGAATTAATATCCTATTTCTAATTTTCCTTTTTTTATCATTTTGATTGATGTCGATGAAACTAAACCATTATTTGAGTGGTGTATTTTGTCCTATTAAACTCTATTATGTTTGTATTTTCCCCTTCTCCTTTTTCAGTCTTGTACAGGTCTGTTTACTTGTATTCTACGATAGTAGTCTTTTTCCTGACAAAATAGATAATTTATAACGTCTTTACGTTGATGTTTTTTATTTATATCTTGTCTTTGTATTTTTTTATTTTGACTCTTTTTTTTTTAGTACCTTTTGGAGGTTTGATTTTACCGACTGTCTTTGTGTTCCCTTTTCTTTGTTACTTTGTTTACCTTAAGGATCTTCCTTTCTGTTTCCCTCGCCAGTCTTCCTATTTTTCTACAAGACAACGATTTAGGACAGGTTGAGAAACGTAGGGGTCCCTGACGTCGTGAGGTCCGAAGAGAGAGGAGATGATAGGGGGTCGTACGTACGTACGATTCAACGAAGTCAGTACGGACTGAGAAACACTAGGATTCCTGACATCGGGTGGTCCAAGGAGACAGGTACCCTAAGAGGTCCGTTCTTGTGATCTCACTCAAAGGTACGGGAAGAGGTCCTCTAGAAGGGATGGGTCCCTAACTTAGGCACAGAGAAAGTAGAGGACGTAACCGTTAACCCGAGAAATGGTGATCACGGTGAACCCTTCGGGGGTCATAGGGGGTCTCAAAGGAGTTTAAGTACAGGTGACTCAGTCACTACGATAGATTGGTAGAGTAGGAGACGACGAGAGAAGAAAACGGCAGTTAGAAAGGATTGTAGTCCTAAAAAAGTCACTCAGTCGGGAAACGTAGTCCACCTGGTTCATAATCTCGAAGTCGAAGACGTAGTCAGGAAGGTTACCTATAAGTATCAACTAAACGAAATCCTAACTTACCAAACTGGAGGAATGACAGGTTCTCTGAGAGTTGTCAGAAGAGATCGTGGTGTCAAGTTTTCGTAGTTAAGAAGTCACGAGTCGAAAGTAATACCAGGTTGAGAGTGTAAGTATGTATTGATTATCTTTTTTGTATGGAAATTGATGTATCTGCAAACAGTCGTTTCGTTACAGAGACGAAAAGTTATGTGACAGGACCAAACAGTATCGAAAAGAAGGTTACTTGTTTGTAGAAAATTAAAGTACTGATATCAGTCTAGACTTCCCTGAAGTAGTTCAGGTCTACACAGAACATCACAAGACAACCCTGAATTTTCGGTTCCTACAAAATGAAGGATTTGTCTTTTACGTTGAGGTATCAGTTAAAATTCTCACAATTTACGAATAGATGAAGTGAATCCAATTTTCAAGAACACGATAAATGATGATAGATAACCGTAGAAAGTTGGTTAGTACCAGTGGTAATTTTTCGATGGGTGTCTCTTCAGAGTATAATGTTTTTACATGTTTACACCTATCTAAACGTATTTACTTTTGAATGCGAAATAAATTACAGTCCAAATAAATATATAAAGTTGAAATTTGTGTATTTACCAGGCTAAACCACCTCTTTGTAAACTGAATGTTTTTATCTCTATTTGTACAAATAGTAACGACAATATACGAATTTTACAAGAAGTCAAGTCAAGTAAGTGTTTCAACACAGACTGAGACGTTAGGGTACCTGACGTGACGTGGTCCCAAGGGACAGGTAGTGGTTGAAGCCCTATAACGAGTTTGAGTACAAGTAACTCAACCACTACGGTAGGTTGGTAGAGTAGGAGACAGTATGGGAAGAGGAGGGCGAAAGTTAGAAAGGGTCGTAGTCCCAGAAAAGATTACTCAGTCGGGAAACGTAGTCCTGGATTTATACCCTAGAAGTCGGAGTCGTAGTCAGGAAGGTTTTTTATAAGTCATAAATAAAAGAAATCCTACTTGACCGAACTAGAGGAACACCAGGTTCCCTGAGAGTTTTCAGAAGGGGTTGTGTCATTTTTTCGTAGTTAAGATACGAGACGAGGAAATACCAGGTTAACAGTGTAGGTATGTACTGTCAACCTTTTTGGTATCTAAACTGATAAACCTGTAAACAACCGTTTGATTACACAGACGAAAAATTATACGACAGATCCAACCATTATCGAAAAGAAGGTTCCTCGTTCACAGAAAATTACAGTACTGACGTAAGTGGTAGACGTCATTAAAACATTGGGTTCTTTTATTACAGAGAGTGACAAAGGTAACAAAGGGGTAGCAAAACAGTACTTCAATACCCTGTTCTACGGTTCTAGAAACAAAGAACTTACAATTCCAAATTCGGTCGAAAAAGTGAGAGGAGAAAGTGAAAGTAGTTCTCCGAGAATTCAAGGAGAAACGAAAGGAGGTAATCTCACCATAGTAGACGTATAGACTCTAATGACTATAAAGAGGACCGTCAGGACTAAGGTCGAACTCGAAGTCTGTCGGGTCGTAAAAAGTACTACATGAAACGTATATTCAATTTATTCGTCCCACTGTTATATGTCGGAACTATATGAGGAAAGGGTTAAACCTTGGTCAGTCAACAAGGTGCAGGTCAAGAGTGGCACCTGAAAACTGGACGTAAATCTAAAGAGTTCTCCGTCTATTCCACCAGACCATAAAGGTAGAGAAATTCTTAAAAGGTGTCAAACAAACTAGGTGTGTCAGTTTTCGAAATCACATCAGTTACCTCGTCTACATCTACAAAAAGACATTAAAAGAAGGTAAATGATGCTAGGTTACCTATAACCGTTAAAATAGAGACCAAGGAGACGGAAAAGATTTACGTCGACCTTGTAGACCTACAAGTGTCAAGTGTTTGACAACTTCGGTTCGAATCTCTTAAAACTCGTAATGAAACGATCATACACTCTACTCATGTTAAAACGTCATCAAACTTATAAGAAACCGTAACGGAAAGAAACCCTAACCTTACTTTCGATTATAAAATCTCAGGACACCAGTGACGACTCAAAAGGTTTAAACGACCGGATAACTCACATCGCGAAAGTCTCGTAGTAGAAAATCCTAAACTTTATCGAGTCGACCTTAAGGTACTAGAGGTGATCGAAACGAACATCACTATGAAGATTCCGGGTGAACTGAAGCGTGACGTTTTACAGACAGAGATCCACTCACTAGTCTCGTATCATCAATAAAGTCAGTACTTCTAGATAAAATCATATCAAGAAGACACATAAGAGTGGTTGAAAAGAATTATAGGAGATGAAGACAATCCATCTATAACGAAGACAGGTAATAAAACGGTAGTAAGCACTTCTCAAGGGAACCATAGAAATTAAAAGAACTTCTCTAGAAATCAGAAAGGGTAAGATAACGAAACCAGGTAAAGAAACGTGTCTAGTGAATCTTTCCGAAAGATTAGAAAGGAACGATAAGAAACCTTGAGACATAAGTCTACCTATATAGAAAGGACAAGATGAAACGGAAAGTGAAGAGAAGAACAGAGTCGATAAACATCCCGGAGAAGTTTTTTTTGATAAATCGGAAAAACGTAAAGAAAAATAACACTCACCAAAACTAGTGGTGAACGACATGTTACAATACTTGGAGACAGGTATCAAGAAGTTCGTGAGATAGGCTGGATTAGGAAACTTAAATAACCAGTGAAAATGACATATCAGTACTCCCTAAACTAAATCCAATATGGACTTCTAGGGGACCTCTTTCCTTACCGGACCACCGACTCTCCAATTTCGCAGACGGACCTTACACCCTCTGGCCCCAAGATAAGAACCCAACCCTTCTAGGGGACCCTTCCTTTACCGTTGGGTGAGGTCATGAGAACGGACCTCTTAGGGTATCTCCCTCCTCGGACCATCCGATGTCAGGTACCCCAGAGTTTCTCAACCTGTGCTGACTCGCTGAAGTGAAAGTGAAAGTATGGTTTTCTCAGATCACCAAAAGGGATGAAAGAAGTTAAATTCGGACTTAAAACATTATTCCTCAAGCACTAGACTCGGTGTCAGTCGAGGACCAGAACACAATCGACTGTATACCTCGAAGAGGTAGAAACCGACGTTTCTTATATAAGTTAGACTAAAGTCATAACTGGTAGACCACTACAGGTACACATTTCAGAAGAGAACACAACAATCTTCTCCCACAAACGATACCGGTGACGAAAGAGAATCGTTTTGAGACAATCGGAAACGGAACGAACGAAAACATGAGGTTCCAGTTTGTACTGACATTGAGGTCCACAAAGAACCGAAGGACGAAAACGTTAGGTCAGGGGATACTACTTTGAAATCGAGTCAAGTCAGAGTGTCAGTACAGACTGAGAAACACTGGGATACCTTACGTGGTACGGTCCGAAGGGACAGGTAGTGGTTGAGAACCTCGAATGAGTTTGAGTACAAATAACTCAACCACTACGGTAGGTTGGTAAGATAGGCGGTAGTAGACGAAGAGGAGGACGGAAGTTAGAAAATTGGGTCGTATTTCCAGAAAAGTTTATTCAGTTAAGAAGCGTAGTCCACCGGTTTCAAAACCTTAAAGTCAAAGTCGTAGTCAGGAAGGTTACTTATAAGTCCTGACTAAAGGAAGTCCTCCCTGACCAACCTAGAGGAACGTCAGGTTCTCTAAGGGTCCTCAAAAGAGGTTGTGGTGTCAAGTTTTCGTAGTTAAGAAAGAAATATCAGGTTGAGAGTGTAGGTATGTGCTGATGACCTTTTTGGTATCTGAACTAATCTGCCTGAAAACAGCCGTTTCATTACAGAGACAAAAAATTATACAACAGGTCAAACCAGTATTGAAAGGAAGGTTCCTCATTCGTAGAAAATTAAAGTACCGACGTCAGTGGTAGACGTCACTAAAACCTCGGGTTCTTTTATTTCAGACAGTGACGAAGGTAACAAAGGGGTAGATAAACGGTACTTCACTACCCTGTCCACCGTACTAGCATGTAAAAACTTATAACTCAAAATTCGGTCGAAAAAGTGAGTGAGGAAAGTGAAAGTACTTCTACGAGAAATCAAGGAGAAGGGAAAGACGGTGTTCTCACCACAGTAGACGTATAGACTTCAATAACTATAAAGAGGGTCTTTAGAACTAAGGTGGAACATGAAGTAGGTAGGGTTGTAAAGTGTATTACACGAAACGTATATCCAATTTATACGTCCCACTTTTATATGTCGGAACTGCATGAGGAAAGGGTTAAACCTTAAAAGTAACAAGGTACAAGCCCAGATTGTCAACGTAGAACTGGACGTATGTCTAAAGAGTCCTCCATCTATACCATTAGACCATACGGGTAGAGGACTTTTTAAAAGGTAGCAAATAACACTAGATGTATCAGTTTCCAAAACCGTATTAGTCATTTTGTCTTTATACAAAAAGATCTTAAGAGAACGAAAAATACTAAGTTACCTACAACTGTTAAACTAGAGACAAGGAGACGGAAAAAATTTAGGTCGAACTTGTAGACCTTCAAGTAAGGTTAGGGTTTCATCTCATTACGTTTTCTTACAAGTTTGTACTACGTGTTAACGCCAATAGAGTGTACGATCGTTTTATTACGAGTTTTAAGAGGTCCGGTCCGAAGTTATCATGCACTTGGATACTACTTTTTCTGTAGAAATAAACCACAGTCAAGATCTCCCAGAACCTCCGGAAGTATCTTGGTAAGTTAAAGTCGAAGAAGTCATAACCACCAACCCTGTATCTGAACCTAATGACACCATAACTTACCAAATGGAACTTTTCCTTGTCTCTATTAAGACAGTAAGAACTCTAATATGGGTGCATGACGTAAAGACTGAGAACAACTGATTCTCCCGAGGAGGTAAAGAAGATTCCCTAAAAAAAGGGAGTCATCATCTATATTACCAGTAGACTTAATTTAAGCGGGTAAGGTCAGGTAAAAACAAGTGACTAAGTATTTTACAGTTACAAGTGAGAACGGTAAAGGATAAAATGGTGAAGGTTAAACGGAACTAAGTACCTGGATTGTAATGTTCAAGGATACGTTATAACAAGAAATTATAAATTATAACGTACTTTTGTTGTAGTCTAAAATGAAAGTAGCGGTCAGTGTAGGTGTCGACATGTAACAAAAACGAAACCGAGTCGAAGAAGTAAGAAAGACCTAGATAAAGAGACGAGAAGAGGTCATCGTATAACTCGTGGATGACTGGACCCCTCAAGTAGAAAGGTATAGGATAGAAAAACAGAATGTAAGACAAATACCCCAAGAGTTCCGTCCTGATGACTTCACCAAACGTAAAAGAAGAGGTCACCTGGTGTAAAACAGTCTGGAGAGGTGGTGCTGGGTAGAACCCACCAAGATGTGCCGTACCGAGTATCAAAGTAACTCAATCTGTTCTAACACTAGGTACACTAGTTAAACCAATCAAAAGACACTAACCCAAAAGTAAGACGAACGGGAGACTACCTATTCCTATTCTCCGAACCACTTCGAAGAACTACTCTCCCTAACCGACATCCCCTTAGACTCACAACGAGACTTCCGATCCCGGAACGAGTCATTTTGAAATTAGGTTAAAAGACAACTAATTACCCTGACAAAACTTTTAATCTTTTAATCTCTATGGCTCTCTTGTAAAGTACCTTTCTACCCGAGTTGTCTCCTGTCTTTACATACCTGGATTCTCTTCGTCTTCTATAATTCTTCTCCACCATTGTTATATATCTTCTTTATATGTTTTTTCTAGAAGTGCTGGGTCTAGTGCTACCACACTAGTAATTGGATGTCAGTTTGTAGAACCTTACACTTGAATTCACCCGAAATCCTTCGTAGTGATACTTGTTTCGACCACCTCTACTACCTTAAGGTTAACTCGATGAAGTTTAGAATTTTCTACTACGACACTTTCACGACGTGAGTTATACGGTCGTTTAAACCTTTTGAGTCGTCACCAGTACCCTGAGATTTTCCAGTCAAAAGCAAAGTTAAGGCTTCTTTCCGTTATGGTTTCTACGAGTTTGATGACGTGTTAACGTGAGTAAAGTGTGTGATCGTTCACTACGAGTTTTAAGAGGTTCGGTCCGAAGTTGTCATGTACTTGGTACTTGAAGGTCTACAAGTTCGACCAAAATCTTTTCCGTCTCCTTGGTCTTTAGTTTAATGGTTGTAGGCGACCTAATAGTTTTTTCGTTCTCTCAAGGTCTTTTTGTAGATAAAGACGAAATAACTGATACAGTTTTGGAAACTGACACACCTAGTGTTGTTTGACACCTTTTAAGAAGTTCTCTACCCTTATGGTCTGGTGGACTAGTCCGAGAACTCTTTAGACATACGTCTATTCCTTCGTTGTTAATCTTGACCCGTACCTTGTTGTCTGACAAAGGTTTAGTCCTTTCCTTATATAGTTCCGACATATAACAGTGGGACGAATAAATTGAATATACGTCTTATGTAGTAGTCTTTATGACCTGACCTTCTTCGTGTTCGACCTTAGTTTAACGGTCCTCTTTATAGTCATTGGAGTCTATACGTCTACTGTGGTGGGAATACCGTCTTTCACTTTTTATTGATTCTCGTAGAACTACTTTCACTTTCTCCTCTCACTTTTTTTAACCGAATTTCGAGTCGTAAGTCCTTTGATACTATTACCGTAGACCAGAGTAGTGAAGTACCGTTTATCTACCCCTTTGTCACCTTTGTCAGCGTCAGAAATAAAAGAACCCGAGGTTTTAGTGACGTCTACCACTGACGTCGGTACTTTAAGTTTCTGCAAATGAGGAACCTTCCCTTCAATACTGGTTGGATCTGTTGTATAATTTTTTGTCTCAATAGTGAAACGGTTGTTTCCAGGTAGATCAGTTCCGATAATCAAAAAGTCACCAGTACATACCTACACTCTCAACCTGACACTTCTTTCGACTCACGGTTTCTTAACTACGAAAACTTAACACCACAACCTCTTCTAAGAACGGTCGGGGAACCTGACGTTCCTCTGGGTTGGTCAGGTAGGATTTCTTTTAATCAGGACTTATAAGTAACCTTCCTGACTACGACTTCGACTTTGAAGTTATCAAACCGGTGAACTACACTTCTTGACTGAGAAACTTTTCTGGGACTACGACCCTTTCTAACTTTCGTCCTCCTCTTCCCCTGCTGTTCCTACTCTAGTAACCTTCCGTAGTGACTGAGTTACCTCGATTCAAACTCATTTGAGACCCTAAATGACTACCTGTCCCTCCGGACCCCAAGACGTCAGGTACCCCAGTGTTTCTCAAGGTGTGCTGACACACTGACTTGACTTTACTTGGCTCCGACAAAAGGGAGGGACATCAAACTGGACTCCGGTTTGATACCGTCCATATTATCGTTATTAGTGTTCTGGAGGAAGTTTCCCTGAATATGGTCATGACAACCGAGGGTCATGACGACATAAGTCACGAGGACTGGGACGTCGTCCGGTCACAACTGGATACGGAGGAGATCTAAGGACCTGTGAGTGTCCGTTTAGACCCAGTCAGAAACACCCCAATGACGAGGAAAGAGGACCCAGAACCACGTGTCCTCCAAAACAAAAACGGGAGATTCTCAGACAAAGGGTTCAGGACACATTGAAGGTATTGATTTGTCATCTCATCCTACTTGATATGTTAGGTCACTATCTAAATATATTAGTCTTAATTTGTCTCAACTAAATCACACACTAATCCCACCTCTCCAAAGTTAATAGTATTTCAAAATAAAGAGTCACAAGTACCTTCTAAATATGATCCAAAATTTTATTACAAGAAATTTGGTGAAACCTATACACTATCACGAATTATTATTCTCTTTCGAATTACAGTGTGAGAAGTATTAAGGGAAAGGGATAAAAGGTCTACAAAAGTTAAATTTTTCTTTTTTCTTTTCTTTTTGTACTTCTGTCATTTAATGAAATTCTTGAAACGGGGTTAGAAAAAGGGAAAAATGAAACTTAAACAAACAAGGAGTACAAAAGTCGATGAAGATTTGTGTAAATTAGTCAAGACTACATTACAACGACAACAGTTTTATAGTTCTTTTAATGAAACCATTTCACTTAACCTTGTGTAACACTTTAAAATTATTATTATATCTGTTTTCACATGAAAAAATGAGATCCATAAAAACCTTCTCACATCACTAAACTCCAAATCCTCCTGACTTAAAAGATTTATTCACGTTATTGAAATAAAATGAAAAGGTACAATCTAATTTTATCACTGTAGTACTTAAGTCTTTCTTGTACATCAAAGATAAGAGTAAAGGGACGAAAGTAGACAAGTAGACGAGAGTAATCACCTTTTTGGTATATTATCCAATATAAAAGACTACTGTCTAATAAAGTCAATTTAAACAGAACACCCGATTTTATTTACCCAATACCGGGAGTGCAACATCCGTCTACGAAATGGCAGACTCGGTGGTCCCTTCAGACTATTTTGATGTTTGTCACTGTTAAATTCACAAGTCAAGTCAAGCCAAGTCAGCGAGTCAACACAAGCTGAGAAACGCTGGGGTACTTAGCGTCGTGTGGTCCGGAGGGACAGGTAGTGGTTGAGGGCCTCAAGTGAGTCTGAGTGCAGGTAGCTCAGTCACTACGGTAGGTCGGTAGAGTAGGAGACAGTAGGGGAAGAGGAGGACGGGGGTTAGGAAGGGTCGTAGTCTCAGAAAAGGTTACTCAGTTGGGAAGCGCCACTAAACGTCACAGAACAATAATCATACTTTTCTTTTCCTCAATGACAAAGGTAGATTAACACAAATAAAGAATCCACCTCGGACTAAGGAGACAAATGTAAAAAATATGAGAGTTTCAAATATGGATTCAAGTCTCCCAAGGGGGGGGAGGAGTCCTTTTCTTCCCAGTCTTGAACAGTGGCTCGACATTCTGTACAGTCTAAAGTCCAGTAAAGAGACTCAAGTAAACCCATGTTTCGTACGTGTAAACGTACCACTGGAAACGTTTTGGTTTGTTTCTTACACTGAACACCCAGTAAAGGATTTGAGTCGTCTACTTGGCTAATAAGGGGTTTCGGACCATCAGACTTATTGTTACTTCTCACCTTTCAAGTGAAGTTTAGGACTCCCCCCTTTATTCAGGGACTTCATGTAAAAATTATTAACTGACAAATAATGTTGGTCATAAAATTACCAAAAAACGACTTGACGAGTTACGGTTTTCTAGTTTAAGAAACGGTGTTTCTTCATAACAGTTCGGAAGTTTATATGGAATTAAAGATTAATATAAAGAAACAGAGACTCGATAACAAGAAATCTCTCGGGAAAAAATAACTTCCTCCCCTCCCATACTATTTATCTAAAAAGGACTTGTAAACATCATTTCTTTTAAACGTTTCTCAAAGTGAATTCGAAATAAACAAGAGACCTTGTTCAACTCCATATTCACTTAATTCTTATAAAAATAATAATAAGAGAGGGGTATACATATTATAGATATTTTCGTAGACCGTATTATATGACTCTATCCATAGTAATATCGACCAACGGTACCTTTACTAAAACTGTTATAAGGTCATCCATTGAGACAGGATAGTCTCGTTTAACTTCTCTTCTCTTTACTAAATGTGAACCCTGCAAATCTAAGTTAGTTGAGTGTCCCAACAAATTGAGTAGATACGGAGGTACAAATTTCCATGACAGACTTGGTCTCTACGGTTATAAACTATTTCTCCTGAACTAAATGGGTCGTCACCGTAACGACCCAGTATACCATCTAAATTAGAATCAAAAGATTCCTTAGAAGTATGACAAGAGGTATCACCGACATAGTTAATGTAAGGGTGATTGTCACGTTCTCAAATGGGAAAAGAGGTATAGGAGAGATCGTAAATAATAAACATCTAAAAAAATACTATCGGTAAGATTGGACACACTCCACTCTTGAATGACATCAAACTAAACGTAAAGAGATTATTACTCGTTAAAGAGATTTTTATTCGTTTATCTGATCTCTAGAGAAGTTCTTTTACTCTCTATGGTCCCTTATAAAGTACGTTTCTACCCGAGTTATTTCCTGTCTTTAACATACCTGGATTGTCTTCGTCTTCTATAATTCTTCTCCATCGTTCTTATGTGTCTTCTTGACATGTTTTTCTCGAAGTGCTGGGTCTATTAGTGTTGATACACTAGTGAGTAGATCTCGGTCTGTAGGACCTTACACTTCAGTTCACCCGGAATCCTTCGTAGTGATACTTGTTTCTATCACCTCCACTACCTTAAGGTCAACTTGATAAAGTTTAGGACTTTCTACTACGACACTTTCACGACGTGAGTCATACGGTCTTTTAAACTTTTGAGTCGTCACCGACGTCCTGACCTTTTCCAGTCAAAAGTAAGGTTAGGGATTCTTTCCGTTACGGTTTCTCACGAGTTTGATGGTGTGTTAACGGGAGTAGAGTGTACGATCATTTCATTACAAGTTTTAAGAGGTTCGGTCCGAAGTCGTTATACACTTGGTACTTGAAGGACTACAAGTTCGACCAAAATCTTTTCCGTCTCCTTGGTCCCTAGTTTAAAGGTTTTAGACGACCCAGAATCTTTTTCGTTCTCTCAAGGTCTTTTGTAGATAAAGACGAAATAACTGATACGGTTTCGGAAACTGACACACCTAGTGTCATTTGACCTTTTAAGACTTCCTCTACCCTTATGGTCTGGTGGACTGGACGGAGAACTCTTTGGATATACGTCCAGTCCTCCGTTGTCAATCTTAACCTGTACTTTGTTGTCTGACCAAGGTTTATCCTTTTCATCATACAGTTCCGACATACAACAGTGGGACGAATAAATTGAATATACGTCTCATGTATTACTCTTTACGACCCGACCTTCTTCGTGTTCGACCTTAGTTCTAACGGCCCTCTTTATAGTTAGTGGAGTCTATACGTGTACTGTGGTGGGAATACTGTATTTCACTTCTCCTTGAATTTTCGAAGAACTACTTTCACTTTCACCTCTCACTTTTTCAACCGAATTTCGAGTTGTAAGTCTTTTGCTTCTAGTACCGTAGACCAGGGTAGTGAAGTACCCTTTATCTACCCCTTTGTCACCTTTGTCACAGTCTGATAAAACCACCTGAGGTGTTAGTGACGTCTACCACTGACGTCGGGACTTTAATTTTCTACGAATGAGGAACCTTCCTTTCAATACTGGTTGGATCTATCGTATAATTTTTCGTCTCAATAGTGAAACGGTTGTTCACAGGTAGATCAGTTCCGATACACGTAAAAGTCACAAGTACATACGTACACTCTCGACCTAACACTTCTTTCGACTCACGGCTTCTTAACTACGAAAACTTGACGTCACAACCTCTTCTGAGAACTCTCAGGGAACCTGACGTACCTCTAGGTTGGTCAGGTAAGATTTCCTCTAGTCAGGACCGAGAAGTAACCTTCCTAACTACGCTTTCGACTTTGAGGTTATGAAACCCGTCGAGTACGTTTGTCAACTGAGTAACCTTTTCTGGGACTACGACCCTCCCTAACACCTGTCCTCCTGTTCCCCTGTTGTTTCCTACTCTACCGACCTACCGTAGTGACGGAGCTACCCGTACTCAGACTCACTTGAGACCCTCAACCACTACCTGTCCCTCCGGACCGCACGACGTTAAGTACCCCAGTGTCTCAGCCTGTGCAACTTGTTGACTTGACTTGACTTAATACTCGTTACCACTTGTAGAAAAGCACACAAACAACCGGTAGACGAACAGAAGAAGCCTAATGAACACTATCGATCCTGTACCTGAGTTGGATCTACAGGTAACTGTCTATTCTTACCTATTTTTCAACACCTTGTATAACTGTTACCTTATAATAAGTAGGCATTTTTCCTTACGTAAACTCAGTCAAGAACACTCCACTTACTTGAATATTGGACAATATGTATCACTCCATTCAGCCTCTTTTTGTTAGTATTTAATTGTGTTATTACAATTTAAATCTTTTTACCATGACTACTTGTATAAACGACCTGTTCTTATCTCTAGGTCTGTATCTTTTGGTTGAGCACCTGTGTCGTCTCTTCCTCTCACACCCTACCTAACTCTCTTATCGTGATTTTGTATGTGTAATGTTATACTTTTCATCTAACAATTATGTTTCAATGACATATGACGTCCCTCGAGTCAAACCATGAGACACTGTTGGATCTCCTCACCCTACCCCACCCTCCCTTCCTTCAAGTTCTGCCTGCCCTGTATATATGTGTATAAGTATAACAACATGCCTTCTTTGGTTGTCGTAAATTTCGTTAATAGGAGGCTATTTTTATTTAAAATTTTTTCCTCCCGTACTAAAATGTATGAACCACTAAATTATAACTAACAATTGATTGACTGATTTCAACTTATTACAATTGTAGTTTACTAATAAAAATTGAATATAAGGCCTGTAAAAATACAATTAATCAACACAATTGTTGACATAATCACCAAAATGAATGTATAACGAAAGATTAGATCAATATTATAATAGTTGATCACGAAGTATATTAACTAGAAACACAAGGTTTTAGAATAAAATACTTTTTTATAATTTTTTTACTTACGTAAGTACTAAAGACTCATAATATAAACAAGTCACAACTTTCTTTTCCCCTTCCTTTCCTGTCATTAGAGCTAGTAATTATTTCATCTGATTGGAAGGAAAAATTATAAGACGACCATATATTAGAGTACAAAGGGACTTAAACGACTGTCGAGAGACACCACAGACCAGATACTAGAGTTAGTCGGACGTGGAATTTAAGTTACACGTTACTTTAAGAGAACTACCGGGAGAAAGAAAGTTAAACAGAAGAAAGATCCGCCAGAAGAACTGAACGTATGTCCAAAGAGTCCTTTGTCTATTCCGCTAGACCATAAGAGTCGAGGATTTCTCAAAAGGTGTCTAACAACACAAGCTGTGTTTCCAAAATCACATCAGTTACTTGTTGTTCATCTACAAAAAGACCTTAAGGGAACGAAAAGACAGTCCCCTCACATATTAAAGGAGTCAAGACAGAACGACGTCGTTTTCAAACTTCACTGTCCACCTGGTCACAATATCGAGTTAAAATATCCTCTTTGTTTCATATCATGTGGGAGTTCCTCACTCCCACCCGGTTGGGTTCTTTGTTTCTTTCCTGTCTCGGAGATAAGAAGATCCGAAGGAGGAAAATATGTTAACAAAAGAGGGGACCTCCGACGGGATACATTTAACCCGACAAGTTAAATGTACTCCAGGAGTACGACCAGGAGAAACAAGATAAAAACGTCCGAAAAGGGTATAAACAGAAAATCGGTGGTGGTAAAACCTGAGGAAAAATAAGACAAGATTGATAGATTACAAAGTCACTAGGTTACCTACGACCGTTGAACTAGAGACCAAGGAGACGGAAAAGATTTAGGTAGAACATGTAAACCTTCAAGAACCAAATACATGATGACTTCGGATCGAACTTCCTAAAACTCGTAATGGAACGATCGTACACTTTAATCGTGTTGACACACCATCAAAACCTGTAAAAGACGTAACGAGAAGAAACCCCAACCTTAATTTTGACTGCAAAAGGTCAGAACACTAGTGACGACTCAAAAGGTTTAAACGACTGTCCAGTTCACTTCGTGAAGTTGTCGTAATGGAAAATCCTAAATGTCATCAAGTCGACCTTAAGGTAGTAGAGGTGATCGAAACAAGCAATCATTACGAAGGATTCCGGGTGAACTGAAGGTCATATAGACTGAGATTCACTCATTAGTGTTGTAGTACCAATAGACCCAATAATTCTCGAAAAAAAATCATATCATAAAGACACATAAGAATGGTAGATCAGAATTATAGAATCCGAAGACAAATCTAGGTACGGTAAAGACAGGAAATAACACGGGTAGAAAGGTACTTTACAAGGGAGTCATAGAGATTAAAAGAACTTCTCTGGAGATCAGAAAGAGTAAGTTAAAAAAGGGAGATAAAGAAACATAACAAGTGAATTCTTCCGAAAGACAGAGAGGAACGATAAGAAACCTTGAGACGTAAATTCACATTTATAGAAAGGAAAAGAGGAAACGGAAAGTGAAGAGAAAAGAGGTGATAAACATTTCGGGGGAGTAAGTTGGAGTCGGCAAATCGGGATAACGTAAAGAAACCCTACCAAAACTAGTGGTAGAGAACATGCCACAAGTTTAGAGTCAGATATCAAGAAGTCCGTGAGATAGTCTAGATTAGGAAATTTAGATAAACAGTGAAGGTGACATATTAGTATTCTCTAAATTAAATCCAGTATGGACTTCTTGGATCACCAAAAGGGATGAAAGAAGTAAAGTTCGGACTTAAAACGTTATTCCTCAGTGTCAGTCTAGGTCCACAACGGAAACGACTGATATGTCTCGAAGATGTAGAAGTCGACGTTTCTCATATTAGTATATTTCTTCTCGATACTATTTAGACCTGTCGTATAATTTTTTGTTTCTGTAGTGAAACGGTTGTTTCTAGGTATGTCAGTTTCCATACAAAAAAGACAATCAGTAACACTTACACTCTCGACTTGGTATTTCTTTCGACTCCCGATTTCTTGACTAAGAAAACTTGACACCACGATCTCTTCTGACAACTCTCAGGGAACATATCATTCCCCTAGTTTGGTAAGTTAGGATTTCCTTTAGTTGGAATTTATAAGTAACCTTACTGACTAGAACTTCGATTTCGAGGCTATGAAACCGGTGGACTACGTTTCTCAGTTGAGTAACCTTTTATGAAACTAAGACCCTTTTTGACTCCCGTACTCCTCTTCCCCTACTGTCTCCTACTCTATTAACCTACCATAGTGGCTGAATTACCTGTACTCAAACTCGTTTGAGATCTTCTATCGCTTTCTGTTCCTTCTGAACACACGACGTCAGGTACCCCAATGTTTAATAGTCTGTACTGACACGTTGACTTGTTGTCGTCGTTGCTCCGTCCGAATGGATGAGATGAATGGAGTTGATTACTGTGGTTCCACATATAGTGTTGGATAAGAAAAATCAAAAATAGATTAGTAAATTTGATAAATAATCGATGAAAGTTGTCCAAGATAATGTCCATGTGATATCAATACGTGATTTTGTCCGAGGTAATAGAATCATGGTTTAAGACACAAAAAAAAGAGAAAGTACGATCACTTTAGTTATGTGTTGATCATTTAGTGTATGTTGTAACGAAGAAGAAAAGGAGTAGATGAGGAAGGGGGTCCTAGGTTATTCAGTAGTCAAGTCAAGTCAAGTCAGGGAGTCAACACAGGGTGAGAAACGTTGGGGTACGTCGTACGGTCCGGTGGGACAGGTAGTGGTCGAGGGTCTCAAGTGAGTGTGAGTGCAGGTAGCTTAGTAACTACGGTAGGTCGGTAGAGTAAGAGACGGCACGGGACGAGGAGGACGGGGGTTGGGGAGGATTATAGTCTCAGAAAAGGTTACTCAGTTGAGAACCGTACTCCACCGGTTTCATGACCTCAAAATCGAAATCGTAGTAAGGAAGGTTTCTTTAGGGTCCCAACTAGAGGAAGTCGTACCTAACCAACCTAGAGGAACGTCAGGTTCCCTGAGAGTTCTCAGAAGAAGTCGTGGTGTCAAGTTTTCGTAGTTAAGAAGTCGCGAGTCAAAAGAAGTGTAAGGGTGAGAATGTAGGTATACACTGGTGACCTTTTTGGTATCGGAACTGATCTGCCTGGAAACAAACGTTTCATTACAGAGACGAAAAGTTATACGATAGATCCAACCAGTATTGAAAAGAAGGTTCCTCATTCGCAGAAAATTAAAGTACCGACGTCAGTGGTATACCCTCAGTGGTCCCTCCGGACCACACGACGCTAAGTACTCCAGCGTTTCTCAGCCTGTGCTGACTCGCTGACTTGACTTGACTTGACTTGACTCTGTAAATCTAATTTCCCACACATACACATACACACACACACACACCCCCCCCACACACACCAAATACACACCAAATTGGAAAGTTGTGAATTTTCTATAAAACACCAGAGACCATAGACAACAAAAAATATATGAAAATTTTAGGACCAACGAAGTCTTCGAGAGATTTATAAGATCAATAAATTCCATTTCCGTAATTAAATGTATGTAATATTACAGTACACACACGATTCAGTGAAGTCAGTACAGGTTGAGAAATGTTGGGGTACCTCACATCGGGTGGTCAAAGGAGACAGTTACTCTAAGAGGTCCGTTCTTATGACCTCACCCGACGGTACGGGAAGAAGTCCCACAGAAGGGTTGGATCCCTAGTTTAGACACAGGGAATCCAGAGGAGGTAACCATCCGTCCAAGAAATGGTGATCGGGGTGGACCCTTCGGGATGATACAGTATCAGTACATATATAACACCATTGGTATATAAAATATATAAAATTCAACTATTCAACTTCATTAAGGACATAAAAACTTAATTTGGTTTAAACTTGTATATAAAAAGAAACCACCTAAACCAAATCTAAAAAAAAAAAGGAAGAGACCTTTTCAAACATATTTTGACCTTAATAGAAAGAAACTAAAAACAATTTTAATCAAACCCCCCCTTAAATTTGACACCTATATTAAAGAAATGTACCTATAGTCGAATACGTCGTAAAAATTAAGGAAATGTCGTTATTCAATATAAAAACTCGTCATTCAATATAAAAATTCTTTAATACACAAAACAGATCAAAAGTTTAAACAAACTTATGACAATAAGAAACTATAACAAATGAAAACGAAAATAGAAAAATTTTATTTTCAACAATATCAAATCGATCAGAAAAAGTTATAGTCTATTAAGAATATATGAAGAAGTTTATAACAGTCGGAGTTTACAGACACCACAGAACCTGGTGGAAAAACATTGACGAAGTCACTGGTCGAGATGTATCCTCAACTGGTCGAAGTGTGTCCAAATTAGAAGGTTACGGAACAGAGTCATGAACGACGGAGACCCGATGTAAAAACGACTCAAAACCCTTAGATATCTATATATAAACCCTAGATACTTATACATCTAATTTTCTCTTCTATTTATCCAATTTGAAGTTCGATTTTCGATGTCCTCAGTCATGACGGTCCCAGGTCGGGACCACCTAGGTCCCATTAAGTTTCGTCCCTACCTTAGTCGCAGGATCCTTAATTAACGAATTAATTTCTATATCTCCCTCTAATCTTTCTTTATCGAATCATCCTTTTAATCACCTCTTTTTCTTCGACTTATTGAACCAAATGCACCCTATGGTTATTTCGAAACTCTGTTCTTCGAACGTGGTGGATGCATCCGGTGGCCGCGGGTGAACTTATAGTCTCCCACGGGGTGGAACCCGAGGGAGAGCGTACCTTGAATTTACGGTCCCGTTTTAATCGTCCGAACCACTCATGGGTGCGAGGTCTACCCTTAAGTCGGTCTTTTTACCTCTTGTTCTTTCTTTGCTATACCCCCTTAGTCAGAAAGGTCTTTAACTAGGCAAAAGAAATAAAAGTCCAAACGAATATATGGAAAACAATGTGAATCTCTGTGTACCTTTAAAGTTTCAGTACGCCTCCAGTCGTCAGGACTGGAAATAGTTTTAGTCCACGAAGTGTATTTACATATTTTTTTCCAGAATCCCCAAAATGTAGTAGAAGACCGGTACTCCGACACGACTGTAAAATACTAGGAAAGAAAGACTATTGTCGGTCAGTTGGTTTTTTGAATAAAAGGTCCCCACTAAAAAGAATTTGGTCCGTGGTGGGAGACTTCCATGGTCTATTTCAACGTAAGGATATCCCACTCCCACATCACCCAATGTTGATTCTTTCCTTAAATGAATCGGATTCCAATTGTACTAATTAGATTTCCAATTATGAAAAAAGAGGACATACAATCAATATATAAGTAATTGTACATATTCCCGTCCCCTAAATCGTCGTTTATAACCGAGTTGTTTACTTTTTGGGAAGTGGTTATATTAAGGATTAGTTGGGTGATATAATTATTAAAGATTGAAGGATTTTCTTAGACGGAAATCATTCAGATTTTGTAGAGTACGGAGAGTACCAACCCTCCGACGTTTGTTAGTGTACACCGGCCTGCTTAGACATGTCCGTCCGATCTATTGGAAGTCTCCTCAAGCATTCAACTTTGTGAGAACAGTGTGGGTCCTTAAAAATAATTGACCTCGACATCAAATTGAGGAAGAGGATCTCTCCACTACCCCTTCTCGGGGGGCATTTCAGTCTCCACATCCACTCTCGTATTTTGTCGTTTCATCCGTCTGAGACCAAACCCCCCATCTACGAACCCTTGTCCCTCAAAGGACTCCGAGCTAGGGCGGGAACGTATACGACTTCGGAGGAAAGAGTACTGGAAACGGTACCCGACTCAAGGAGTGCGACCGAGGGCCGTTCATGTATACATGGAGAGAGAAATCCTTCCTGATAGTACTCTACGTCAAATATTCTGAAGACTCTTTACTAGATACCTTAGTTCGTTAAGTAACGAGACAAGACACCAGTTAAGTTACTGTGTTGAAGAGAACACAGAGGAGACAGACGAAGTCAAGGTAAAGGGAGTGAGGACAAGGAACCCTAGTGTGAAAGATTAATTTTTATATCGTCTAGATGGGTAACAGAATCTAGGACGAAAGTTCCACACTGGTCAGAAAGGTTTCTTGGATGAAGAAGTTTTTACTTATCCGAAACAGTTCGGAGAAGTAACATGAAAATAAAACATATATTATCATTGTAAAACGAAATATAAACAATAGAAGAAGAAATTTACAAGAACGTAAAATAAAAAAAAATAAAAATAAGTTTGGAAATTTTAACTTATTAACAATAATTGTCGAACTCTGACAGAATAAAAGATTGGATCCATAAATAACGATATTAAAAGAAGAGATAATGGTGAACGAGGATAAGTGTTCTAAACCAAACAACATAAAGTAACAATTTAAACTTTATAAAAGACTGAAGATGAAACTTAGGAACAAGAACGATGATTCTTCATATAAAACTTTAATGATACATATACTCACTCACGCTTACGAGTCAGTATAGGTTAAGAAACACTAGGGTACCTGGCATATGGTAGTCCGAGAAGATAGGTACCTTAAAAGGTCCGTTCTTATGACGTCACCCAACGGTAAAGGAAGAAGTCCCTTAGAAGGGGTAGGTCCCCAGTTTGGACACAGAGAACGTAGAGGACGTAACCGTTCACCTAAAAAATGGTTATACGGTGGACCCTTCGGGCATATACGAAACATAAATTTTCAACAAAATGTCAAACAAAAGTTTAAATAGTATAGTACAGATAAAATTACGTAGATTAAATAGAAATTCTATAATTCTAAAAGTTAAACAACTTCAACAAAATACTGTATCATTCACTGTAAAAAGTTTATATAAGGTGTAAACGAACACTTCTCTAATTAAAAGATTAACAACCGAAGTCCTATGGTGTATACAGGAGATCTAATTAAATCAACATAACGAGTTTAGATATAGGAATAGCCCAAATATAGACGGAGTATATAGTCAATGACTTTCTTTATATAATTTTAGAAGGTAATACTACCAGACGAAGATAAAAAATACATGAGTACGTGTACGTATATAAACTCTATTACGATAATCGAGGTATGTAAAAGTTTTAATATATCGTAAGATCACATCGGAAAATAGAATGAGAGATTTATAAAAAAAAACGTAATTTCACAGGAAACGAACTGTAATTACATCGTTTAATAAATGAAATTTTCGTAACCAAACTGTATTAAAAAGATAAGAAAATAAAAGTTTAAAAGAGACGGAATAAACGAAAATCAAAGTATTCGTAGGATATTGACTTTAAATTTCATTTCTTTCTGATCAAGACATTATAAAAGAAAGATTGAACACCTAAAGACTCGTCTGACAGTTTCATACTGGAAATTCGGTCTATTTTGTCTGATGGAGAAAAATATTTATACATAATATATACATCCTTATATATATAACCTTCTCTTCGTGTAAGTAAGTAAATATCTGACAGACAACGCCGGTGTTACTGTATTGACTTATTAGTATTCTGTGGTATACCAGTCGTTTCGGATGTTATGAATGATAGACAGCGAACTGTCTTTTTTTAATCGACTGGATAGTGACATCTACCACTAACGTCACTAATTTAATTTTCTGCGAATGAGGAACCTTCCTTTCATTACTGGTTGGATCTATCGTATAACTTTTCGTCTCTGTAATGAAACTGTTGATTCCAGGTAGATCAGTTCCGATACCAAAAAGGTCACCAGTACATACCTACACTCTCAACCTGACACTTCTTTCGACTCACGGCTTCTTAACTACGAAAACTTGACACCACAACCTCTTCTGAGAACTCTCAGGGAACCTGACGTTCCTCTAGGTTAGTCAGATAGGATTTCCTCTAGTCAGGACCCACAAGTAACCTTCCTGACTAAGACTTCGACTTTGAAATCATGAAACCGGATTACACTTCTCAAGTGAGTGACCTTTTCTGAGACTACGACCCTCCCTAACTCCCGTCCTCTTCCCCTGCTGTCTCCTACTCTACCGACCTACCGTAGTGACTGAGCTACCTGTACTCAAACTCACTTGAGACCTTCAACCAGTACCTGTCCCTCCGGACCGTATGACACTAAGTACCCCAGTGTTTCTCAGCCTGTACTAACTCGTTGACTTGACTTGACTTCCTAATCAATTAAATACAATTATGGTTAACTATTATATATAAATGGAAACCTAAAAAATTGGATTGAAAAACGGGAACATTGTTAAAAGGGACAAAAGAAATACTATTTTTAATAAAATAAAAGAGACAATAGTATTTAACATTCAATATTTGAGATAAAGACAAAAATAAACAGTATGATAACCGGTGTGTTGTTCCGAAAGGAATAATCATAATTAAATATCGTATTATAAAGAAGTCTAGTTATTTCCCTAGAGTTTCAAGACACTAAGATTAATGTCAGAAGTATAGAATCACTTTCACTTCAGTGAGTCAACACAGGCTGAGAAACGCTGGGGTACCTGACATCGGATGGTCCGAGGAGGGAGGCACCCTAAGAGGTCCGTTCTCATGACCTCACCCAACGGTAAAGGAAGAGGTCCCCTAGAAGGACTGGGTCCCTAGTTTGGCCCCAGAGGGAGTAAGGTCCGTCTACGAAATTGAAGACTCGGTGGTCCCTTTGGGTAATGTATATAAATAAAGTTTCAAACCCAAGTTTGAGATAAGAGGTGTCCTCTATCTGTTATTGTCCAAATATAAACAGATAAATAAATATAGAGATTTAAAAACGATGGGTAGAAAACACATAGAGTATATTTTACTATCCAAATAAAAGAAAAACTACATGTGGGAACTAGTCGAGGACATAAATTACTCTTCAAGAAACAATAACAAACAACAACAACAACAAATCAGCGATTCAGTGCAGGCTGAGAAACACTGGGGTACTTGAAGTCGTGTGGTCCGAAGGACCAGCCAGGAAGTGAGAGAGAGACTCAAACGAGTTTGAGCACAGGTAACTCAGTCACTACTGTAGATTGGTAGAGTAGGAGACAAGAATCAAGAGTCACATAAAAATATACAATAAAGGAAAAATAAAAACTTCCGAATCAAGTCATATATAAATCTTCTATTACGATGAAATCAAACTACTAATAGAATACGGAAACTTTTATAAGGAGTTGATAAAGACCTAAAGTAGTCACGAGAAGTCTTTTGACGATGAAGTATTATTAGAAACCTTCCGTAGAAAGATAAAAGAAACTGACTTAAATTCTAATATAGAAACAGAAAAAGTTAGACGTCAAGATGACTCTATATATACGACGACGACGACGATTCAGCGAAGTCAGCACAGGCTGAGAAACACTGGGGTATCTGCCGACGGGTGGTCAAAGACGGCAGGGACCCTAAGAGGTCCGTTCTTGTGACCTCACCCAACAGTAAAGGAAGAGGTATATATATACATTAATTTTACAATATAAACACACGAGTATTCAGACCTATAAATATAGATCATAGACAAAAAATTTCTAAAGGTTGTATTTTAGAAGTTTATAACGTATAGAGGGTTAGAGAAATTTGAGAAAAAAGCCTTGTAGTCACCTTCATCACTACCGCTAAGACTCAATCCAGTGACCGTTTACCTTGGAGTACATCTAAACACTTATGTTTATTCTATAAGGAAAGACGTTGGAACTGTTTGGATCTGTTACTTACTCCTAATTCTTCGATTACAATACGTTGACCCCGGATCTCTTCTACCGACAAACCTATAATTCCATACTCAGAAGTATAAAAAGGTTTAAGATTCTGGTCCTATGTAAATTAATGTTCCTATTGTGTAGACTAAAGATCGAGTAGGGACTATTGTTTATCGATAATGACGTGTTTTACATAAAAATATTTCATCATGAAACACACATTGTAACATAGTTTTGTAACATAGTTTTTTTGACCTAGTTTTATGATGTAAGATGTATTCCTAGGCGACGACGACGACGACGACGATTCGGTGAAGTCAGCACAGACTTAGACACGCTGGTGTATCTGACGTCGGATAGTCCGAGGGGGTAGGGACCCTAAGAGGTCCGTTCTTGTGACCTCACCCAACGGTAAAGGAAGAGGTTACGTACTTTCACTTTTCACTTTCCCTTCAGTAAATCAGCACAGGTTGAGAATCGTTGGGGTACCTAACGTCGGATGGTCCGAGGAGACAGGTACCCTAAAAGGTCCGTTCTCATGACCTCACACAACGGTAAAGGAAGAGGTTTTGTATTCCTAGATCGTCACTACATAAATTGACTGTAGGTAGTCTTCTACGACTGTACTTAACTCGACAGACGTTTCCTTATCCTCGTAAGAATGATAAAAGAAAATAAGTTCTTTTCCAGTTCACGACAATTTCCCTGTTTTATGATATGTTCTACGTATAGTTCACGGTTACAGAACGATAATCCCGGTATATCTTAAACTAATTCTGATCTAACAGTGCGACAAAATTTCACTCGGGTCTGAAATGATCCTATTTTGTCAGAGTGTATGTTTCGGTATAATTTCTGGTTAAATTCTGGTATAATTTCTGTTTAAACCTTCTACAACATGAGTATTGAGAAACTATTCTATGAAACTTATAAACAAACAACTACCAAGAGATATGTTCAGGTTTTATTCTGAGGTTGAATAAGTTGTAACCGGTGTATTCCATCCCTTGATAGAATATTTATGTCAAGATGTTTTGACTGTTAATTTACGTTTATAGGAGGTAAAGTCGAAAAGGACTATCGAGTCAACAATTTCTTATGTGGACGTTACGTCCTCTTGGTCCAAGTTAAGGTCCCAGTCCTTCTAGACGACCTCTTCCCTATCCGACGGGTGATGTCATAAGAACCCGAAGGGACCACTGAGTTGACCATTACTTAGACGGACGTCAAACCCTCTGTACCCAAGGTAGGGACCCAACCCTTTTATACGACCTCTTTCTTTACCGTTGGGTGAGCCCATATGAACGGACCTCTTAAGGTACCTGTCTACTCGGACCGTCCGATGTCAGGTACCTCAACGTTTCTCAGTTCTGGGCTGATTCACTGATAGTGTGTGTGTAGGAGGCAGAATCGGAGAGACTTTTATCCTGACTTGTTGTTGGCGTGTTTATCAGGAAATAGATTAATAGTATAGGAGGGGGTAAACACTATTTTGACAGAGGTCTATAACACTTTATAGGGGATCCCCTTTTGACGGGGACCAACTCTTGTTAACGACATCAAAATGGTATGAAGAGGATAGCTGGATGGTTAGACTTTAGAGGGACTCTTTAATGGAATTAATTAAGAGAGTCACAGGAAGATCTCAAAGAAGTACATTTACGGAATAAAATGTACTTTTGTGAAACAATAATAGGAACAAATACATTGAATTTCCAAACCTTTTAAAAGTATTTAAATTAAAAAACTATTTGTGAACTTAACGAGATTCTAAAATAGTTTTACTCATTTGAACATGAATGTATTAAAGTATGTACATATACATTAGTGTCCTTTTTAAAAGTCTTGTCACCACAATATATATATATATATGTGTGTATGTAATTACATATATACGTATGTATCTATCCATTTCTCTTTCTCCCACCTATAACTGTTTAAAGGTATGTTTTACATAGTGGAAAGTGAGAATAGTTATTAACATCAAAGTACCTTTTTATCATGAAAATGCAACAATTTTCAGAACCAATATCAAACATTAAGAACAAGAAACAAAATGAAAAAAAAATTAAAGATCAAATTTTTTTCTATAACTTGGCATGACGAGGATAAAAGTATGACATCAAGGAAAATATGTGAAGAACGAACTTTGGTTCCCCTCATTTTCAAGGACTTTGAAACCACTCCATTAAACCTTTTGTTTTAATAAACTCTCCGACTCTTTTCACTATTTCAGGGTTTATTATACCAATGACCAGAGACCTCTACCACTATTTTATAAGAATGTGAGATAAATCACTGATTTCCACTATTATATAGGGGATCACCGAGTCTCTCATTTCACAGACGGACGTTACGCCCTCTGGGTCCAAGCTAAGGAGTCAACCCTTCTAAGGGACCTCTTCCTTTACCGTTGGGTGAGCTCATAAGAAAGGACCTCTTAGGGTACCTGTCTCCTCGGACCATTCGATGTCAGGGGCCCCAGTGTTTCTTAGTCTGTCCTCACTCACTGGAGTGAAAGAAAGTTTCCACTATTAAGTTGAAAAGAACTCATAATAAGTGATACTCCTACCAAGTTTGTCCCTAAAAGTCTCAGTATTTGGACAATTCGTAAAGTGAATTCGAAAGAACTCGTTCAAATCCTGACGTCTTTGAAATTACTTCCTCTTTTTTTGTTCAAATTAGTTCTAAAGTCATATTTATATCGGTAACTATGAAAAGTGGAAACCTTTTACAGCTTACTCAGTGCCGTCATAATTAGATGAAATTCTCTACTATGCATAATGGAAATCCAAAAGGAATACCAAAAACACACGATAAAGTGTTTACCCGGGTCGACTGGTGATACAAGAATGTAAGATACTCCAAAGTAAGTAATTTTAAAGAGTATATTTACGAAAAGGGAAATTAGTAAAATTCATCCCTCTTCTGATCCCCGAAGTCAAATCTAATGACGAAGAAGGGAGAGTACTTAAAACAGAGGAAGGGATAAAGATACACTAGTCACGAGACCACCGAGTCTGCCATTTCGCAGACAGATGTTACGCCCTCTGGGCCCAAACTAGGGACCCAACCCTTCTAGGAGACCTCTTCCTTTACCGTTAGGTGAGGTCCTGATGACGGACCTTTTAGGGTACCCGTCTCCTCGGACCATCCGATGTTAGGTACCCCAGCGTTTCTCAGCCTGTACTGACTCGTTGAAGTGAAGTGAAGGGATAAAGATATTGAACCGGTTTGAAAATTGTTTCTTCGATACAACTTTTTTGATCGGTTCGTGAATTAACACAAATTTTTTACACTCAAGTAATCCACATGAATATACTATGAGTAGTTGTAGATCACAAAAAGGGTAATCTTATTTTCGATAAGTGGAACATAATGTTAATTTTATACTAATGATACCTTCTAGACTTTCCGAATATTATGACATGAATGACCTTGAGTGTCTTAGTTTCATAAGGAAAAGTACAGACATTTTAACTTACGTTAATAAATATTTACTAATACGAGAAAGTCTATAGAGGAGGATCGGTTCTGTTATAATTGCAGTAGTATATCAGTTGTCATTACCGTACACTCTTCGAGATTTTACTACTTGTACTAACTTAAGGAAAATGCGGTTATTTAGACTTTGATGAATCTTTCGGAATTTAAATACTCGTGAAATTCATAATATTTAAAAAAATAGTTCATACCGGAAATTTTGATTTGAAAAATAAGCACATAATACACGTAAAAAACGTATCGAATAAACTCATTCTGGTTAAGAGGTACACTTCGGACTATCGGTCTCTTGTTTGTTGAGTAAACTAGTAGTAAACAAGATCTTCGCTAGTGAAATTTGAATCGAATTCAGGTTAAACTTAACTAATTATAAGGACTCGTGACACTGAAAGTACCCTTCTCTCTTTTCTATCTCGTTGGCTTCTATCAGAAAAGAATACACAAGACACTGCTAATAGAGAAAATCATCCAGAGAGGTTTAGTCAGGGGTAACCCTTTGTAATAACCTTACGAAAGGAGAAGACCCTTTCACCCTCGTTTTATCTAAATTGAACGACTTAAGTCAAGGCAGTGAGTCAACACATGCCCAGAAACACTGGGGTACCTGACATGATGAGGTCCGAAGGGACAGGTAGTGGTTAAAGGTCTCGAACGAGTTTGAGTACAAGTAACTCAACCACTACGACAGGTTGGTAGAGTAGGAAACAGTAGGGGAAGAGGAGGGCGGAAGTTAGAAAGGGTTGTAGTCCCAGAAAAGTTTACTTAGTCAAGAAGTGTAATCCACCAGTTTCATGACCTCGAAGTCGAAGTCGTAGTCAGGAAGGTTACTTATAAGTCCTGACTAAAAGAAATCCTACCTGACCAACCTAGAGGAACGTCAGGTTCCCTGACCGTTCTCAGAAGACGTTGTGATGTCAAGTTTTCGTGTTTAAGAAACCACGAGTCGAAAGAAAAAACTTATACAATCCCATTAGATGGAACTCCACTATGACGAGGACGACGACGAATCAACGAAGTCAGTATAGGTTGAGACACTTTGGGACACCTGACATCGAGCGGTCGAGGAGAACAGGTCCGTTCTCATGACCTCACCCGACGGTACGGGAGGCGGTCCGCTAGAAGGGTTGGGTCCCTGACTTGAGTCCAGAGGACGTAACGTCCGTCTAACAAATGGTGACTCGGTGGCCCCTATGGGACTCCACTATGATAGGCTTACATTAGTAACCAATCATTAGTGTATTTTAAATCAAAATTCAATAAAATTCTTAAACCCGGATATAAAATAACTTTTGATTCATTACTGTACAAGTAAACTATTATAACTTTGCTCAATTTAAGTACGTATATAATTTACACGATTTTATCAAGTAACCAAAGTGGATTGAGTTGTTTTCACTCCAGTTTTTATCTTAAAGACAATTTCTTTATTTCTTAATTATACTAATACATTAAATTCTTATCACCAATCAAAGTTGTATTCACTTCTATATGTCCTCAATTCTTAATCAAAAACGAAACAAAAAGACCCATTAGGATGATGCGTTAATGAAGATGATTAATTGAGTACAACTATTGGGTAAAGGATCTTTCTTTTTTTTTGAAAAAGGGTTTCACCCTTTAAATAAAATTAAAATGGATACAATTTCAAGTTTCACACTATAAACACAAAAATTCTTTAGATCTTTTTGTTGTATTCGAAATAAAATACGTAGTTAAAACAGAAGGACAGAAGGAGATGGGTTTACCTCGAAAACTTAGTTATAAGTAGAGTTATAAACTAAGGTGAAATGTGAGTCACTAAAAAATGACTGAAAGTTGAAAGTTCAACTCTAGTAAGTAGTCTTACATTATGATTACTATAAATGAAAATTATCTTCGTTAACAAAGATGAACGACTAATATAGTTTTAAAGTAAAAACTTACGGGTGTCGTGATTAATTGTTGTCATATTTCAATTATTTTTAAGTCGACGTTCAAAGATCTAATAAAATTCTTATCGATTTGGGTAATACGGAAGTCTTTATTAGAAAAATCCATTTATCCGGACATAAACTAAGGTCGCAACCTAGTTACTTAAAATTGTCTCTTACGTCGTTACTTGGAGTAAATCCCGTAAAGACTACTAACTGTGATCTACAATAATACTCCTCTATTTATCATTAAAACGGTGGATTTATTACACCTGATACAAAGACAGAAAGTGTCGTCGAACTCGAAACTTCTACAATCGACACTTTATAATAACACTTAGATCACTACGTTTCCCTTTTAATTTGGAGTTAATATACACACCCTATGATAAAACAAATAACATAAATAACTAACATGTTTTTAGTATACAGATTTTCATACGTTCCCACTGAGATTGAGTTTATTGGAGTGACAGGAGAATATGGTGGCTAATAAGACCTTTACGAAGAGGAAGGATCAAACTTAGAGACTTGTAGAAAGATTTGTAGAGATTCATCATATATTTCGACTTTCAGTGTTATCTACGGACTATAAACGAGATTTTTTAGATAAAATAGCTATATGTGAAGTGAGAAATGGAAACAAAGGAATACCGACTTGAAAGAGGAAGAAACCAAGGAAACTACAGATTATGGTGGTTGGACTAAATGGGTGACCGGTCAAAGAACTGAAATTTCAGACTGACAAAGACCTGAAGACTTGAGTAGGTTCGGGTTATAGTATTTAAGTGACCATCGTTACAGGAACAAACCTTACTAAGGTCCTGAAACCGTGATTAGAACATTTGTCACGAATGAATCAAGACAGATGTCTGAATAGATCTCGTAGATATTGACTTTTTAGTCTTAAAACTTCTTAAAATTATTTTGTATATATAGTCAGGTCAAGTCAACGAGTCAGTACAGGTTGAGAAACCTTGGAGTATCTGTCGTAGTACGGTCCAAAGGGACAGGTAGTGGTTACATTTTCGTACTTTTGTTGTGTTATAATGTCGGACTTTATTATTACATTAATATTACTTTTAAGTACTTACAACGAAACTAGAGGACGTAACGACCTCCTAAGAAATGGTAGACTCGGTGGTCCCTTCGGGTTCTTATGACCTCACCTATCGGATAGGGAAGAGGTCCCTAGAAGTACTGGGTCCTGAGGTTGTTCCCAGAGGACGTAACGTCCACCTAAGAACTGGTCGATTCGATGGTCTCTTCACGGTACAAGTCACCCATTCAACACAGGTCGAGAGAACGTTGGGGTACCTGATGTCGGGTGGTCCAAGGAGACAGGTACCCTGAAGGGTCCGTCCTTATGACCTCACATAACAACCAACAGTAAAGGAAAAGGTCCTCTAGAAGGACTAGGTCCCTCACTTGTGTACAGAGGACGTAAATATGTGTCTAAGAAATGGTGACTCAGTGGTCCTTTAGGGTCAGTAATGTATCTCATTCAAATGAGAAAGGTTGATTTAAAATCAAAACGAATTTTTCAGTAGTCAATGTTTCCGAAATAAAATTATAATGTCTCTAGTTTCATATCTAATCCTTGAAAATTGGTTGTAAGCGGAACCAATAAAGGAAATGAAGTAACCTTTTATGTTCAATTCATAGAGAGAATTCATTTCTAATAGATTATACTACCCTGTTTGACTCTTGTACACGTTTGAAGTTTCCTCTCAATTTGGAGATTTAAAGGGTGAAGTCCTCTTGTCATTTAAACATATTTAAAGTAACCTATTAAACCATAAGATATTACTTTCGTGTAAAGGTCCCGACTAATCATATGAAAGATATCGACGAAACGACCGTCAACCAGACTAACTGTCATAGAGACAGTAAATCCGATAATTAAAAACCTATAATGGAAATACTAACTTTTTATTAGTAAGAACTACATACGGGATTAATTGAATTTTTGTACATTTTCATACAAGTAACGTCGTTTAAAAATATTATAATTTTTAGTTTTAATTCATGTGAAATGTTTGTAGACATCCGTATTTTTGTTCCCTTCTAAAACTGTCCTCGTTAATAGAACATACGTAAAATTAACCCTTGATATTGTAAACTAATGGTTCTCGATGAAGGTTCTTGACGATATCTACCTCCGATCGATCGACCGGGTAACGAAGTCCACTCTGAAATGACCATCACAGAGGTGTTCGATTATAGGTCGGAAATACATATGTCGGACTATTGAGACACCATAGTCAGGAAGGTCTTCACTAATACAAGACTCCTTGACTAAGTGTCACCGATTAGAGTGTTTCTTCCCCTGCCTATTTGGTTTTACCGTTAAATATGTAAGTGTTACTGTCTCTATAGACCGTCCTATTTGTTGTGGACAGCAAAGGGACGTAAGAGGGAGGACTACCCATTTAGTTGGGTCCCGTTGGTGTAATATCTAATCTTCCGACTAGACACCACGGGATCTGATTTGCTTTAAGTATATAAAATTCCGATAAAGTTCTATACTAAGTATAGAACTACTTAAAGAAAAAGACAGACTTTCTATAAAAGTGAGTTTATTGACTATTATCGGGAATTTTAGACTGTGGAAAGGGGAAAAGACTTTACAGTTTTATACACGTATAAGATGATAAACAAGAGAAATTTTAACTTTTATCAGGGTATCTGTATGCCTGTTAAAGGGAAGAAAACAATGATTTTCAATGAGACTTATATAAAACTATGTAAACTTTTATATGTCTAAGAAAAAAAAAAACCACATGTGGACTATAGTTCTATTTGAAAACAGTTGAACCAATACGAGTTCTCGTTAGACATACGATCAAGTTCTAAATAAGTCGTTTGAGTACAACGAACAGTATAATCCGTAACCGTCTCTGTTTTCTATCAGTTAGGACCAAAAGTTTTTCACCCGTCAAGTTCTATATTTTTTCCATTAGAGTTTTTATAAAGATTAAAAGTTACTATACACAATATCATTGATTTTAAATTCCATGTAATCTCAATGTTCTCTTTTTCGTTTCTGTTTTTGAGTCTTTTCCAAAGATCTCCCATTTCTTAAACTCGACTGTTCTTCCTCATCCGCAAACATCTGACTGTTAGTTTTCTTTGTACGAAATCCATCATCTATTCTGTTATACATTTCCTTGTCTAAGGATTAAATACTCTTTAGGACCCAAAGTACTAACCTTAAACCTTTATGGGGTTAGAGTCATCATGGGGATAAGATTTGGAGAATTCATTTGGACAAAGAACTTTACTCATTACAGAAGAAAGTATAAATGATTCAAATTATAGTCTCCTAATAAAAACCCCGTCAAAACATTGTATTAAGACTCCCAAGAAAAAGTCTAATGTCACCTTAGTGATATTCGTCTCGTCGGGTATAGATTTAGAATGTCAGATTAACCCCTTAAACTATATTACACTTAAGGATGAAGTAACGAGATAGTTTTGTTTAACACATATCAACCATTGTGACTGGAAGTCCGATGTTCTCGATATTATTGGGTATAACTAAATAAACCACAACTCTTACGTATAAAATTTAAAATTATTTTTACGGTGCAAAGATGAGAAAGTTTTAAGAAGTGTTGAATCCAGTCCTATAATGATTACAATTTGAAAGGTTGTGAAATTACAAATAGGTCTACTAATACAAGTTTATATTTTCTATTTTCGACGAATCACGGGTAGTTCACACACCTGGTTCTAAAAAAAGTAAAAGATGACTTTCTAGTTATACTCCATACAAACTATTTCATCGTTTGACTTTAGTGTCTTTCAAATTTAACGAGAATCAGAATTGACACAAAAAGTGATATAGATATGTCGTACTACTCCTACTTAAAGGTTTTGACTACGAATCTCTATGACACAAACAATATGAATCTTTAACATTAAATTATATAAATAGACAACTATTTTAATAGTATGTGTAAACAGTATTTCATGAACTTTTACGTTTTTCCAAAAATTTTTAACTATATATATTAAAAAGGTGAATCTGTGTTCGTAAAACTTCTCATACAACTTAAAAGAAAGTCAGAAAGAAAATGTAAAAACATATATACAGACTTATACTCATTAAAATATTGAACCTATACGTTGGAAAACTTTATGTTGAAAATAGTATTATGTAACATTGACATCAGGGTAATGGAATTTATTAGTAATCTATATATGAAGTATCATAATGTAATATACGTTTTTTATATAAATTTGTTAGGAATTAGAATATGGAAGTCCAATTAAATTTTTAATTGAATTTAAAATATTTCAAAAATAACTTTCTTACTAGGAGGTATGATGGGTGCACCCTAGAATAAAGGGCTTCGTCACTAGTTTGAGTATGAGGGACATCAGTTCACACCTTAGGATTGGTGACTTAGTGGTCCCTTAGTGGATTCACTTAAAATAAATCTAATAATATTATTATTTTCGGGATTTACGTGTTGAAAATTACTTAAAAATTAACAAAGAAATCTTTTTTTTTCGAATCTTAAACTTATCCATTATAAGAACTACATCAACAACAAATCAATGATTCAGCACAGGTTGAGAAAACACTGGGGTACTTGATATATCGAGGGGTCCAAGGAGACAGGTACCCTAAAGGTTCCGTTCTTATAACCTCGGTCAACGGTAAAAGAAGAGGTCCCCTAGAAGGGTTTGGTCCCTAGTTTGGACATAGAGGATATAGAGGATATAACCGTCCGTCTAAGAAATGGTGACTCGGTAGACCTTTCGGGTTATAAAAACTATCTTCAATAGTTTAATGGGAAGTGTTTCTGACATGATCAAACTCACGTAACTAGACGGAACATACTTAAAATTTTTTGTATTTGTTTGTATAAGACCGGAGTAACTTTTTGTCCACAATCCAAAAGATAATTTAAAATAAAAGTATCGACCATTTTTGACATTGTGTCGATCTTTCGATTAAACTTATCCATGATCGATGTACCAAGTTAGTCATTCGTCACTAGAACGAAGTAAGACATCTAAAATTTTGTACATACTCAATACAATAGGAACCTCTCGTTTCCACTCAAAACAAAACAAAGACCAACCATACAAATTTGAGATATAAAAGTAGGTCGATCGACTTTACCGGATTAAAATTTTTATTTACTCACCGGGAAATCTCAAAGACATTCTTTTACGTCGTTTTGTAAATATAAGAGACGTAAAATGACTTGTTTTGTGTATACGTCCAAATGAATATCGGAAAAACGAAAAGTCATGTAAAACTATGGATCCTAAGACAAACTTACTTGATTCCTTACTTGTATCTGAATGTTCAAATTAGAGTGTAAATAGAAACGTAATCCCTATTCTTGATGAAAAGGTTTGTGGGTTTACAATATTTTTCGATTACTACAATTCATTAAATTCGGGACGAAGGGACATTATTAAAATTCTACAAGAAAGACATCTTAAACCCCCGAAATTGTCCCTTTCTGTACGTTGGTAGACGATTAATAATGACTGGGACTGTTATCACCCAGACAAAAGACGTGTGTTAATCTCTTCTACAAACACTGATTTCCTTTCCACACTAAAAAGACATTGTTCAACTGGAAATTTGTCCTTTCGTGTTTTTGAACAAATCCAGGATTTTACTTACTTTTGTTGTGTATATTTGAAGATCCAAGGAAAGTTTTAGTTTTAGATAAAAGTGAAAACTTTAAATTCCCCTTGAACAAAATTTAAAGGAGTGTATTAAACGTTTACAAACTATAGGATCATCCACCACATAAATAAAACTCAAGTAAAAAGACACGAATAACAAACTAGAAACTTACAAAACAAAAGAAAAGAGAAGTTACTAAACACACTTTTCATAAGTCGACCATAATTTGTTAGTCTTAAATTTGTGGTGGTTTATTATTTGGGTGTTTGAGATAATTGTAAGAAGATCTAAAAAGTAACAAAAATACTACCGACTTATATTGTAATTGTGGTACTTGTGTTACCGAGATTTTCTTCGTCAATAGTAAGAAACACACGATTTAACAAAGCCACACAGGTTCAGAGGTACCTGACATCGTACGGTCCGAGGAGACAGGTACTCTAAAAGGTCCGTTCTTATGACTTCACTTAACGGTAAGGGAAGAGGTCCCCTAGAAGGACTGGGTCCCTAACTTGGACTCAGAGAATACAGAGGTCGTAACCGTTCGATGGTTAATGGTGATGATGATGGACCCTAGTATTGGTTTTATTCTGAATAAAAAGTTTTAAACGAATTTATGTTTACATCATTTACTATCTTTACTTTAATCGGAGATATAGATACATACGTTCAGACTCTATGAATGATATTGTCTACAATACATTTTCGTAATATTTGTAACAAAGTATTCGATTATTATGTACTTCTCGAGAAGTCCAGAGGTTTACTGTTATGGACTTTTATGTTTTTGTTCTTCCCCAGTTCGTGTAATCGAAGTATCTGAAAGGGTTACCTCGATAGGTAAACATTTTCAGTAATCACCTGTAAAATTGAACTTTGTCTCGAGGAAACACAATACTAGTTTACGAGAAGAGAAATCGTTATTACCCTTAGTGATTCAAAATCAAAGAAGAAAGAACAAACTTAAAAATTGATAACGACAATATTATTACGTGAGATTATGATCTTCGTTCAATCGATTGATTTTTATCCACCCCTAAATATAAATGTGTTGTTACAGTAATGGGTATAAAATGAAATTCTTTTTACACAGTTTATTAAAATTTTATCAGGTATTATAACACCATGTTATATAAATAAAAACTTTAAGTTCAAACGGATTTACTTTTACTAGTTTACTTCCGTTGAGTATTTTTATTTGATTAAATAAATATTTTCAATAGTTTCATTATACTTTTAAAAGTCCGGAAGTCATTACGGTAACATGACTTAAAGTATATCGTAGGACTCCAAGACTTTTGACGGTTACTAAAATATCTCCATAAATTACATATTTGTATAATTAAGATGTAAAAGATTATAAAATAATATATCAAACGTTTCCATGTCCTTTCAACTTTGTTAAAGTTACTTCTGTATGTAAATATGTGTAGTGTATATAAGTTGTTAGATATAAATTGAAATAAAAGAGGTATTATAAAGTAGATAGGTAGGGAGATATATAAGGAGATAAATAGATAGTGATCTAAAATAAAATAAAGTAAAATAAAACGTTAAGTTGCATTGAACATCCGTAGTAATGTGAAGGAAGATTTATGAACTAGAGGTATATACGGTAATTAATAGTAATCGATTTCAAGTTATGATCAAATATTAAGAAAAAGAAAACTCCGTTTTAAGTATGTGTCACTGAATATGTTTCGAATTCACATAGTAAGTCAACAATAAGTCAGCAATTCAGGACAGGCTGAGAAACTCTGGTGTACCTGATCCGAGGAGACAGGTCTCCTAAGGGGTCCGTTCTTATGACCTCACCCAACGATAACGGAAGAGTTACTGTAGAAGGAGTGGGTCCCTAGCTTATACGTAGAGTACGTAATCGTCTACCTAAGAAATGACGACTTGGGGGTTCTTTCGGGGTATATTAAGTCATGTAAGACTGTTTATATATTCGGACACGTTCAGTTTTGAGATAGTTTTATTACTTGTAATAGTAGTAGGTTCTTAAACGAAGTGTAAAGAAGAGTCATTTGTAAGTGTGTGAGGGGGTGATAAGTTTTTGTTGAAAAAGATTAAAAGGAATGGTGTCTAATCAAAATAGAGAAAATATTAAAATATATTTATTTTATGAGAGAGATATACATATATATACCCGTATATATACACACACATATATATGTATATATATAAAACAAGTCAGTGAGTTAGTACAGGTTAAAACGTTGGGGTACCTGACGTCGTACGGTCCGAAGGGACAGGAAGTGGTAGAGGGCCCGAACGAGTTTAAGTACAGGTAACTCAACTACTACGGAGGTTGGTAGAGTAGGAGACAGTAGGGGAAGATGAGGACGGAAGTCAGAAAGGGTCGTAGTCCCAGAAAAGATTAATCAGTCGAGAAACGTAGTCCACCGGAGGTATGATCTCGAAGTCGTCGTGTGGAAGATTAATTATAAGTCCTAACTAAAGGAAATTCTAACTGACCAAAATAGAGGAACGTCGAGTTCCCTGACAGTTCTCAGAAGAGATTATGATGGGGAGTTTTCGTATTTAAGAAGTCACAAGTCTGAAGAAATTCCAGGTTGAGAGTGTAAGTATGTATTGATGACCTTTTTGGTATCGAAACTGATCTACCTGGAAACAACCATTTCATTACAGAAACGAAAAATTATACGACAGATCCAAATAGTATCGAAAAGAAGGTTCCTTGTTCGTAGAAAATTAAAGTACCGACGACAGTGTTATTCGTCGCTAAAACTTCGAGTTTTTTATCAGACAGTGACAGGAAACAAAGGGGTAGACAAAGGTACTTTACCAGTACCTGCGGTACTAGAATCAAAAAACTTACAACTCAAAATTTGATCGAAAAAGTGAGAGTAGAAATTGGAAGTGTTCCAAAATATATATATATATATATATATATATATATATATATACCTCCAAAATATATATATATATGTATATATACCTCCAATATATATATATATACACACACACACGTATATAGGTATATACATGTATTTCTTCCGATTCGTGGTTTCTCGACTACGAAGGGTCGAGACCACAGTTTCTTCTGAGAACTCTCAGGGAACTTGACGTTCCTCTGGTTTGGTTAGTTAGGATTTCCTTTAGTTGGGACTTATAAGTAACCTTCCTGACTAAGATTTCGACTTCGATGTTATAAAACCAGTAGACTACACTTTTCGGTTAAGTAAACTTTTCTGGGACGATGACCTTTTCTAACTTCCGTCTTCCGTTTCACCTACTGTCTCCTCCTCTACCAACCTACCGTAGTGACTGAGTGTCCTGTACTCAAACTCGTATGGGACCCTCCACCACTTCCCGTACTTCCGGACCACACGACGTCAGGTACTTGAGTGTTTCTCAGCCTGTATTGACTCACTTGTTGTCTTATATATCAGTATGTTATAAATAAGTAAACAAACTCAAGAGAAACTTTGTTTTCTTCGTTCGTCGTCTGTTTATTCTATTTAGTTACCTTGTTCAAAAAGTAGAGACTTTCTACTTGAGGGGTCCAAACATCCACGGGTCATACGATGACCTCTAGTAACCTCTTTATTTAGGTCTTTCTTACTTCTTTACCTCGGTTTCGTTTTTGTTGTGGGTTAACACCTACACTGACCACTACTTTCGTTCCAGGCTACGGCATTTCTCGTTATAACGCATCCTTGGACTTTACAATCAGGTACTTAGTTCCGTTTAACCTTCACCAGTTTGTCCTCTATCGTTCTCACTTCCATCTGTAAGATCCTTAGTCGTTTGATTTTACCTGACCTTACCCACTTAAATTGAGTCTACTGGTAATATAGATGATGACACCCGTTCTTAGGGAATCTTCTTTACCTCATCGGTAGTTTCAGTTCTTTTCTCAGACTTTTCGCCATGAACCTCCGTTAGAGTTTTTACTGTCTTACTAGAGACCAGTAAAGATTCCGTTTGGTAAGTTATAGTGCCATTAGGTTCAGATACGGGACTGGTCATTACGACTTCTTCGACTTCAACTTACCAAGATACTTCTGGATGTTCTAGAAGATATTAATTGTGGGTTTTTTCTACCGGAAACTAATATCCCCTGACCTTACGTTTTCATCCTTCAGTTCTTAGCGGACCTTATTGTCCGTTTAAACCGGAACCCCATGTCTTACTTCGTCTCGTTTCCGATTATCTCAAGACGTTTCTCTTACGTGACCAGTATCGTTTGTGGGAGAAGGTTGTTGTGTTCTCTTCTGATGTATAACTGTAGTGGTCTACCGGTTGTGGTTTTAGTCTAACTAATATAAGAAACGTCGGTTTCTACCTTTTCGAGATACGTAATTCGTTTTTGTTCTGACCCTCGACTGACACTGAGTATAGTACTTGAGGAATAACGGTTTAAGTCTGAATTTAACTTCTTTCATCCATTTTGGTGGTCTGGTAAGTACATGTTCGATTTAGTTTATGGATTACTAACATGTCACCTTTACTCTTTGTCTAAATTCCCTGATCCCGACTATCTCACGGACTACTTCATATATACCTTCAAGTACTGTGACATGTCCTCTGTCCTTCGTTCTGGTAGGGTTCTTTTTCTTTACGTTTTTTCGTTTTGACGACAGGTCCCTCCCGAATGTTTATAGACACTTTTCTTCCCTTCACTTTTCGTTTCCTTTTATCTTTTCTATATGCGTACACTTACGTCTAAAGGTTTCTTATCGTTCCTATCTATTCTTTCGGAAGGAGTCACTAGTCATGTTTCTTTATCTCCTTTTGTTGACTTACCCTTTCTGACCTCGAGAGAAGTTCTTTTAATCTCTACGGTTCCCTTGTGAAGTACGTTTCCATCCGAGTTATTTTCTGTCTTTACGATACCTGGATTGTCTTCGTCTTCTATAATTCTTCACCGTTCTTTTGTCTTCTTCACTTATTTTTTCTAGAAGTACTGGGTCTATTAGTACTACCACACTAGTGAGTGTGTCTCGGTCTCTAGGACATTACACTTCAGTTCACCCGGAATCCTTCGTAGTGATACTTGTTTCGATCACCTCCACTACCTTAAGGTCAACTCGATAAAGTTTAGGACTTTCTACTACGACACTTTCACGACGTGAGTTATACAGTCGTTTAAACCTTTTAAGTCGTCACCGGCGTCCTGACCTTTTCCAGTCGAAAGTAAGGTTAGGGTTTCTTTCCGTTACGGTTTCTTACGAGTTTGATAACGTGTTAACGTGAACAGAGTATGCGATCATTTCATTACGAGTTTTAAGAGGTTCGGTCCGAAGTCGTTATTCACTTGGTACTTGAAGGACTACAAGTTCGACCAAAATTTTTTCCGTCTCCTTAGTCTCTAGTTTAACGGTTGTAAACGACCTAGTAGTTTTTTCGTTCTCTCAAGGTCTTTTTGTAGATAAAGACGAAATAACTGATACGGTTTCGGAAACTGACACACCTAGTGTTATTTGACACCTTTTAAGACTTTCTCTACCCTTATGGTCTGGTGGAGTAGAAGGAGAACCCTTTGGACATACGTCGAGTCCTTCGTTGTCAATCTGACTAAGGTTTATCTTTTCCTCATACAGTTGCAACATATAACAGTGGGACGAATAAATTGAATATACGTCTCATGTAGCACTTTTTACGACCCGACTTACTTCGTGTTCGACCTTAGTACTAACAACCCTCTTTATGGTTATTGGAGTCTATACGTCTATTATGGTGGGAATACCGTCTTCCGTTTCTTCTTGATTTCTCGAAGAACTACTTTCACTTTCTCCTCTCACTTTTTCAACCGATTTTTGAGTTGTAGTCTTTTGTTTCTAGTATCGTAGACCAGGGTAGTGAAGTACCGAATATCTACCGCTTTGTCACCTTTGTCACGGTCTGAAATAAAACCCCCAGAGGGTTTAGTGACGTCTACCACTGACGTTGGTACTTTAATTTTCTATGCATGAGGATCCTTCTTTTCAATAGTGGTCGGATCTGTCGTATAATTTTTCGTCTCTGTCATGAAACAGTTGTTTCCAGACAGATCAGTTCCGATACCAAAAAGGTAATCAGTACATACCTACACTTTCAACCCGAATAATCTTTCGACTCCTGGGTTCTTAACTACGAAAACTTTATACCATAACCTCTTCTGAAAACTCTCAGGGAATCTGACGTTCCTCTAGGTTGGTCAGGTAGGACTTCCTTTAGTCAGGACTGACAAGTAACCTTCCTGACTACAACTTTGAGGTTATGAAACCGGTAGACTACCCTTCGCGACTAAGCAAACTTTTCTAGGACTACGACCCTTGCTGACTTCTGTCCTCCTCTTCCCCTGTCGTGCCCTACTCTACCAACTTACCGTAGTGACTGAGTTACCTGTACTAAGACTCATTTGAGGTCCTCAACTACTATCTGACTCTCCGGACCGAACATCAGGTAGTACAGTATTTCTCAGCCTGTGTTGAATCGCTGACTTGACTTGACTTACCTTGTCCTGATATTCCTAAAAAAAAAGTTAAGATTAATAAGTCACCACCTTAATAACAGACGAACAATTTCGGTTTTGTTAGGTATCAATTTAAAGACAGTAAATATTTTCAAATAGTTTCTAGATCTATATTCTAATTACATATTTTACGTTAATATATAGATATATTATAGTTTTTTCACTCTATTATTAATGTTTTACGGGACATCTTTTATTATTTTTATATTTTGTAGATTGTCATTTAGATTATTTTCTACACATTTAACAAAAACTTCTTTTAACACGTTGAAACAACTTTCTATTAAACTTCTTATAGACGTCACTGTCACTATGAGTAACAATTCACTCTAATTTATAGTATTTCTACAGTTAAGGGAGTTTACCTAGATATCTAAGGTACGTTAAGGTTCGTTTTAAATCCTTCTAAAGTTTATTGAATCGCTTTCAAAATTATTTTGATAAAGTTTCTTTTTGTCACTCTGTGAAGATTTTCTCTGAGTTCATCGCATAAACGAGACTATCCTAGTGTCTCAACCTGCGTTGACTCGTGTCGTGTCGTGTCGTGTGTGTCGCAGTACCTTATGACTATACCACGAGTCAGTGTGGCAGCACAGACTGAGAAACGCTCCGAAACGAGACATCGGACGGTCCGAGGAGACAGGTACCCTAAAAGTCCGTTCTTATAACCTTACCCAACGGTAAAAGGAGGAGGTTCCCTAGAAGGCTGAGTCCCTGACTTGGGCACGGAGAACACAGAGGACATAACGTCCGTCTAAGAAATACACGACTCGGTAGTCCCTTCGGACCTCATTTACAAAACCCTATTTATTTATCTTGTTATCTCTTATCATAATTTGGTTCTTTGTCTGAGTTCGTTTATGTCTGTGAATTAAGTGTTTCTTCATCTTAAAATTTCATCCCACATTCATTCCCACATTCATCCCATATTCGTCGTAAGTTATTTACTATGACCCTGGTAACCAATAAGTAATTCTTTTTCTTTATTTAACCTAAGATGAATATATTTGTTTTTCGTCAAGTTCCACCTAATGTATGTTTATACCTTTGTTTTGAAATATAGAAAATCCTCTTTTATTTTCATATATAAATATTCAAATCCTATCTTTTGTAAAAGAATCTATTCTGTTTTTAAAGATTCGTATTTCCTTATTTATCTAAACTAATGTAATTGTGTTATTGTACAAGTATTTTACTACCGTAATTTTAACTTTCTATTAAATCGACCCATTTCTATAAACAGTATTAGTTATTTCTTACAAATGAGTAAACATAGATAAAGTTAGTTTTAGTTTATAAATCTTTTCTGTGTCACAATAATAAATATTATTTAAAATTCTGTTATTTTTATGTTCCATTATAAAACTTTTTAGGTTATACCACCAAGTTATCCTACTAAGGGATTCCCTTTCGTCTAACTACACTTGTCCATCCTTGAGTCGATGACGACGACGACGATTCAGCGAAGTCAGCAAAGGCTGAGACACACTGAGGTATCTACCGTCAGATGGTCCGAGGGGACAGGGACCCTAAGAGGTCCGTTCTTGTGACCTCACCCAACGGTAAAGCAAGAGGTTACGTACTTTCACTTTTCACTTTCACTTCAGTGAGTCAGCATAGGCTGAGGATCGCTGGGGTACCTGGCTTCGGATGGTCCGAGGAGGTAGTTACCCTGAAAGGTCCGTTTTCATGACCTCACCCTACGGTAACGGAAGAGGTTCCTCAAGTCTCTCTCGAAGTGTAAACTGTCACACTATCGAGAACCCCTCCCACCCTTTAAATGTCTACGCTACCGAAATAACTTTACCATTAAACTGATTTTGTTACCAGGGGTCAATGAGGGGTCAATGAGTCACTTTGTGATTACATCCACAACGGTACCTCTGTAAAACGTCTATATAAATTTTTGGTACTATTCCATTCAAATTCATTCCCTTTAGTTAAACCGATTAGACCTACCTGGGTCGACTTAGATAACCTTCCAAAATTTGGTCCCAACTCCAAAGGACCCTCTCTCTCAAGGTAAGACGAGTAATATAGGGGAAGGACTAACGAACAGGATACATAGACCTGAATAAATCGGTTGGAGGTATTAGTAGATTCACTTAAGAAACATTATTTAGTATGTATACATACGTATTATACGTATATATATATGTGTGTGTGTGTAGACACACAGGACGATCAAGATTAAGATTCACCTTAAAACTATATTGTAAGAACTATATTGTACAAAATAATAAAAAATAGTAATTATATATTTCTAGTAACCACTCACCTTATATCATAGTCATAAATTCATACAAGGTGAAAATAAATAACAATAATAATAATAATGAAAATCTATTGGTGGAGTACGTTTTTATTTAGTGACAAGTTTTATTTCCCGATTTTAACAAAACGTCGTTAATAACCAAATCTGACTTTCCTAATGAAAGAGATTTATTTAATCTTATTAGAGTATTAAGACCATCTTAAAAATTTGAGTAATACAAAATTATTTTTTGCAATGTGTTATAAGAGACGCTTATTCGAGAGTAGGTTTTTCACCCAAACAAAAATTTCACAAATATTAAGTATCTTTAGACCGGTCAGATTAGAGTGTCAAATTAATTTACTTTATATCTCTTCTCCTATGTCTATAGAGTTGACGTGAGAGTATGTATGTATGTGTGTGTGTGTATCCCATCCCATTTTAAAAATTTCACCCAAAACAGAGTTCAGTGATGTTACGTGGAAGGATACAAAAGACCCTGATGAGGTCACGGAGTCATCAATGGCAAGTGGACAGATAACAGTGAACGAGGGTCTAAATTTTCATAAAGTCCCGATCTTAGTTAGTCCGATGAAACTGTCGAAGACTCCTCCTCCTTTTCTTCGGACTCAACATTTATAACGTGACTATCTTCGTTGAGACGTCATCTTACCCCTGTGACCTACTTGGTTTTTAAATTGATTAATTTTGATTTGAAACCGTTTGTTTATTGAAAGCATCGTCAACTCTTCCTACTTCTCGTAGTTATCTCCTGATCCACCTCTTTTAATGACGTCCCGTAGTAGACACTGAACGTAATTTACTTACTAAAACCTGTTCAATTGGAGGAGTCTCAATCTGAAGATGAGACGTTTTACCCATACGTTTATCCCAGAGGATATACTTCACCACCGAACTCTACAGGATGTAGTCTCTCCAAACGTACCGTAGGATTATTCACCTCTTCCATTGACTAAAAGAATTTCGAGATTTCGTTCGTGTAATAAAAATACGTGAGAAAAATAAATAATAACAAATTCCCCTTTCTACGGTGTTGATGATTATCTTAACGTCACTATTTATTACTCTATTACGTGTTTTTCGTCAACCGTGTCACGACGATTTATTATAATATTTATGAAACATTGAATATCGTCATTATCAATTATAATTTCAATTATAATTGAAAATCTAGTCATACGAAACGAAAAAGGAATGAAGATGTAACTATGAATAAGTATAAACGTCACAAACATTCACCCTACAAGTATTGTATTTTATCCACTGAAATAAAAATTAAACTGAATTTAAATGTAATACGTTATATGGATTTATATACTCTATTGTTGAAAATCATTGGTAATCGTACCTTTCGTTTTTTAGTATATATCAAAGAAAATTTCGTTTTTTTTTATACGACTCGTTGAATTTTAATTATCACGTAAATTTTGGTTAATATTTAGTGAAGATGTCAGAGGTAATCTTTGTGACATATTTGTGATTCAATCAGTTATAGTGTACGTTTTATTCAGGTATGTAAATACGATCGGAGTACTGGTATAAAAAAACGAAAAGTAGAAGTTATAAGGGTATACTGGTATTTACCAGTAAAAGAATTAAATTTCACGACGACAGAGATTGTAAAAAGTAAATAAGTTATTTTGTTACTTTGTTCGATCCGGTCTTTGTGTAATGGAGACCTTTTAGTAAAGTTATTGTGTTTTCGAGTAACCACTACATCATTGATTCCACCAATAACTTCAGTAGTGAATGTTGTGTTGTTTGTTCGTCTTCGTAAGGTTTTACTTTTACCTGAGACTTACGTAACTCCATTAACAGTAGTAGTCGTAGTATAATTATTGTTATTTTATTATTTAGTATAAAGTGTATCTTTACTTACATACAAAAGTCACTAAATATGTCCTACGATTTAAATCCATTTCAGTAATTGAACCTTCTAATTTTTGTAGTACCCATTACTTGATACTTTACACCAAGGGTACTTCCGTTATCGTAACCTTTTGACAGTATCACTTCGACCGAGAGAAACTTTTACGAGATATTCTAAAAGAGAGTTCATATATACGATACAATTAACATTTCATGTTTATGGTCGAGACACAAAGATCTCCAGAATGTCAAATCGTGTTTATTTTTTGTTTCTACTACTTTCATAAAGAAAGAGACAAGGGAGATGAGGACATATGACTTAAGTTTGAGATCTTAGTATCCATGTAATATATGTTTAACCAGTTTCCGTAAGTTACAGGGAATTCTTGTAGTAATATATAAGAATTTTGGATAAGGGTGGAATAATTGAAAGTAGAGACAACATCTAAAGAGTAGATAAGTCGCAGGAGAGATCGGAAAGAAAGAGTACAACGAAACAACGACAAATCAGTGAGTCAGTACAGACTGAGAGACGTTGGGGTGCCTGACATCGGTTGTCCCTCTTTGGGTACCTGTCTCCTCGTACCCTCTTATGACCTCCCCGAACGGCAAAGGAAGAGATGAACAGAACAGACACAACAGATAGGAGAACGATGTGGTCAATTATTATTCTCGTTTGTGAATATTTCGTATTAAGATCCGGTTCGTACCGAGATTTGTATAATACATTTGATCAAATAAATTAGGAATGTTATTAGGATACCCCAACTACACCATAAATAGGAATGAATTATCGATTTCTTTTAAACTCAATTTTGTCTCTATAATGAAACCCAAAGGGACCACCGAGTCACCATTTCTTAGACGAACGGTAGTGTCCTCTGTGTTCAAGTTAGGGACCAGGTCCTTCTAGGGTGTACGACGTCTCGTTGATTCGGGTACTCGGTGTTGAAAGTTCGGACACGAGGTCTCGGGTCCTCGACGTTGATGACTTCGGGTACACGGGAGCTCGTCGAACTTGAGACGTTGTTCTCCTTGGTGACGTTACTCTTCGGAAGCATTACGTGGATCTCTCATCAGGGTCGAGTGGTGTTGATCTCTTTTCGGACACGTCGTTAATTCTAGGTCGTGTCGGTTTTTTAATTTATTTATTTTTTCGTTCTATATCTTAAACAAGTTCTAGTATACTCACCAGATACCTATTTACTGTCTAGGTCTTAAAAATGAATGAAGAGAAAAAATTTCAAATTTATATTTAAATCAAGGTAAATTAATAAGTCATAAGTAAGTAATTGTTGAGTCTAGGTGAGAACCAAAGATATATTCAGGTAAAATGAAGTGTTCATACCCCTTAGAACCACGTTCAGAGTCTGTATACAAACATTTATAAAACGTACATAGAAATTTTATACTCTGAACAGGATTTGTATTTTTGTTACGGTATGAGTTTCGATGTGTAATTGTTGAGAAGAACTTCAGGTCAATCATAAATTTGAAGGTACCGATAGAAACACTTACATCAAAAGACAACCTAACGAATTTAGTCCTAGGTTTCAGGTTTATAACGGGTAGTAATACAGAGAATTCAAAGAACATTAGTCATCAAAGGAAGACGGAGACTAAAAGTAGGTGAGAAACAAATTATATTTTGTTTTTAAAAACACGTCACCTCAAAAGATTAAAGATATACAACGACCAATGTAGGAACACCACGATAAATAACGTAAGGAAGGGGACATAACGACCATTTGGCCATCAATGTACATCTCCGAATTCTATAACTCATACACACAAACATACACACACACAACAAACCAAACCCTACCAAATAAACCGAACTTTTTGATACGATGTCCACGTTTCGGTCTCAAACTTGTGTGAGACCAAGGTCTTAGATACGAAACTTCATGAGTTGCTATGTAAGAGTGTTTGTACGTAGGAAGGTAACATAAAGTACTGAATTAACAGGTGACGGGTGTAGTAGTTCGGAAAGTAATATGGTCTCAACAGTGTCTTGGAGTCAGGAGGTAACAGATACTATCTTATGAATAAAACTTACATTAGAAAAATTTCGTAAATAGAAAAAATTTCGTAAATAGAAAAAATTTCGTAAATTTCACTTAAATTTCGTAAAATTTCGTAAAATTTCGTAAGAGTTCTATAACTTTCTTAAATAACCACGTAGAGTTGTGATTATAAAACTTGGGTTTACTACACAAAAATACAAAAGTAAAGGTCACGAACGATTATATACTACGGATCACAACTGGAATTTCTTTTTCTGAAGATCAACAAAGAGGTTGTTTTTACCCAAATAACTCCTAATATTTTTTTTAACGTTACACCCCAGACCTTGTTACTACTCAGTTCACATTAAGGGTGACGTTGTTCCTCTCCTTTTAAGAATATATTTTCCCTTCTACCTTCCTGTGTCATTTGTCTCGGGTAACCCCCTTAACTCTTAAGTTTCATACCACCGAAAGGTAACCGACTCAATACTCCCAGAGTCCCCGACTCGAGAACGGTCCTTTCTTTTCTTTCAGAAGGAAGGAGAACAACATGAGACGATAATAATCTCGTAGAGGAAGATCGGAGGGTTGAGATGAAATTAACTCCAAAGATAAATAATTAAAAATGTTAGTATTCTTACCTGATTATTCATAAACACCCTCTTTTCTTATTTACGTATGTCCTAACTTACTTTACTTCTACGAATATTTTATGTATTACAGATTCGTTCCTCCCTATTTCAATACAAAATTCACAGTCTGTGTTTTATCAGGTCCTGGGATTAGGTCTTAGGACTTGTTTGGTACTATATAAAAACTGTACAATTTTTTTTTTTTCATTTTTGCTAGTTAAAAAATAGTACCACCGAGTCTACCATCTTCTTAGACGGATATTACGTACTCTGGACCCAACCTAGGGACCCAACCCTTCTAGGAGACCTCTTCACTTAGTGTTAGACATAAGAACGGACCTTTTAAGGTACCTGTCTCCTTGGACCACCCGATGTCAGGTACACTAACGTTTCTCAGTCTGTGTTGACGTGTTGATTGGTGTGTAATATTCGTTATACTCTATTGACACCCATTAATAAATTTCCTTTAATTAATATTTGTATCTCAGGACTTTTCATTGTAGTCTCGTCCCTTTCGTTAGAACCTCTGTCCTTTCGTACCTCGACTCTGTGTCCTGACAGTTCTCGTAAAGATCTTGGAGGTGTCCTTTCTTAGATTCTGAGTACAAGACGAAATAAAAACAGAGAGACGGGTTCTAAGTAAACGGTCTTTCCCTAGTAGTAGGGATTGGAATCGGACCCCTTTCCGTTCTAGGGACTGAATATCAGAGTGACCTAAAGTAGAGTACCTTTTCTTAAGGAGGTTTCGTTTACATCATAAGAATTCTTCCGTTTTATGTAAACATTAAAAGAGATATTTTAAGAGTCTTATGGTTATAAAGGTTCTATAAAGACTCCATTGATGTGACTTTTATATCGGTACCTACTCTACGTATGTTTTAAACGGAAAAGCTTCAATTCGCTTTCTTGGACACACCGTTAACAGGGTTTTATCGTCTATCTCTCACGACATCATTGGATGTTCATTGATTAATTTGGACCTGTCACAGTCTGAAATAAAACCCCCCGAGGTTTTAGTGACGTCTACCACTACGTCGGTGTTTTAATTTTCTGCGAATGAGGAATCTTCTTTTCAATACTGGTTTGATCTATCGTATAAGTTTTCGTCTCTGTAATGAAACGGCTGATTCCAGGCAGATCAGTTCCGATACCAAAAAGGTCACCAGTTCATACCTACACTCTCAACCTGAAACTTCTTCCGACTCACGACTTCTTAACTACGAAAACTTGACACCACAACCTCTTCTGAGAACTCTCCGGGAACCTGACGTTCCTCTAGGTTGGTCAGGTAAGACTTCCTCTAGTCGGGACCCTAAAGAAACCTTCCTTACTACGAATTTCGACTTCGAGGTCATGAAACCGGTGGAGTACGCTTCTCAACGGAGTAACCTTTTCTGAGACTACGACCCTCCCTAATCCCCGTCCTCCTCTTTCCCTTCTGTCTCCTACTCTACCGACCTACCGTAGTGACTGAGCTACCTGTACTCAGACTCACTTGAGACCCTCAACCACTACCTGCCCCCCGGACCACAGGACACTAAGTACCTCAACGTTTCTCAACCTTTACTGACTTGCTGACTTGACTTGACTAATTCTCTTCTCATTTACATATTAGACCGAGGATTTTCTACTCATTCTCAACGGATTCATTACCTTCCCACTTCCTTTAGGGGTGTATTTGATTATTTTACTTGGACTTTTAGGAGTCCGTTCTGTTACTTCGGAGCAATAACTTCTCTGTTCTAACTATATTTACCACCTTTCTCTACGTGACTTGTCATGTCGGTTTCTGGATCTCTCCTCGGTCCGATCCCTCTTAGGACAGGCCTAAAACCTAGACTATATTTACTGTTCCTTTTACTAGTAATCAAATTTTTTTTTTTAGATTTTGTAAAATAGAATTTAAAACCGGAGTGAACCAGAAACAACGACGTACGTCCGAAGGAGGTCAACGTCGCTCGACCTCTATGCGAGATCCAAGTCACGTGTCCGAACAGTGACACTACCGAAGAGAATACCGACTCGCACCCGAGATCCCGTGTACCCGAAGTCGTCAACACGACGTACCTTAATCAACGGGGAACCGTATACCCTAGAAGGGTTTGGTCCTTGACTTGGGCACAAGGAACGTAACCGTCCTTCTAAGAATTGGTGACCTACTGGTCCCTTCAGTTATTCCAAAATTTATTACTACATCTAGTTCTCAAAACGTTGTAAACCGTCATTATGTCTCTTACCGAACCCACCTGTTTTCATCTTTACCCTTCCGACTAAGTTGATCATCAGTTCTCTTAACTCTCTTTACCTGATTAAACTTTTTATGATTCTTCCATGTTCCCTGTTTTCTCCATTTTTCCTACCACTGATCACTCCTCTTCTTTGTTCAGTTCTCTCAAAGGGTAAAGACCGGACTCGGTGTCCTTCCTCCTTTCCCGGTAAACAATTCTATCTTGTGTGACTTCTTTGGCGTCCTCAAGGTATTCCTTCTGTCTTGTAAGTCAAAACTAAATCAATCAAACTACATGAACGCTTGGAGTTTGGTGTTCCCAGAAGGGACCACCGAATCACCAATTTTTAAACGGACGGTCACGTCCTTTCTATCTAGACTAGGCTCAGACCTTCTAGAGGACCTCTTCCTTTATCTTTGGGTGAGGTCATAAAAACGGAGCTCTTAGGGTACCTGTCTCCTTGGACCACCCGATGCCAGGTCCTCCAACGTTTTCTCTGAACTGAATCGCTGATTTGTTGTTGAATATTTGGTTCTTCTTTACGGTTCATCCATGAACCTTTTATTTAGTCCTGGGGTCCTCTCTAAGTCATGACAAACCACTGTGATACCTCTGTGGTTCCATCGTCTTCATGTCTCCGACAAACTTTTATTTCTAATTTTTAACAGGTAACTTAAATTAATGTATCTTTACTAAAAATCTGAATTACTCTTTTTAATTCACCTAGTCATCCTTACTTTCGGTTTACCCTCTTTTAATTCCCCAATCTCCACTCGTCTACATCTATGATTTATATTCTTTCAACAAAACCTTCCGAACTGACACCCCTTTTTTTCCGTTCTCTTCATCCACTACTGTTCCCTCTTTTCAAAAAATAGGACAATGATAGTCATCGACCTTGAAACCTCAGATAATGACTAACCATTCGTACACATTTAAAGAAAGGAAATTTACCAGTTCTATGAATTTAACTGTAAAAAGCATACGATACTCGATAAAACAAAGTATAGTCACTTGAAGTTGACAACGTTGTGTCTTCTCGACGGGATTTGATCCTGACGTTTATGTTAGAAAACGTTGTGTTAAAAAGTCCGTGGATAATAGTTTTTATTACCTAAACCGTGAACACTACTATGGATTCCGATTTAGACCTGAGTCGTTCTTGCTTACGGTACTAACTAATCGGTACAGACGGTAATCGAGTCTTGATTCCTGACTAGGACGGTTTATGAACGGCTGTGGTCCGACCCTTGAAGTGAACCGTCGTAGTAGAAGAATTTCCTGATCAATCAACTATAAGTTCAGTTTTATTAAAACTATATTTATTATACATACGGACTTTAGAATGTATACGGTTTTACTACAATATATAAATATTATAATTATATATTGGATAAGAAAAAATTACGTTACCATAACGGAGAATTAAACTGTCATATAAATTTGTCTCGACAGACGTAAATATTAAAAAAAAATTAAGACATGTAAATGTATCACCAACTCTATAAAGTGAACGTTAACAAGTAAGTGAAAAGTTATACCCGTATATTTATAAATAATGAGTTTATTTATGTTAGTAAAAGACTTTTTGTCGACTAACGTTGTTCTATGTAGAAACAAGGTTCAGACAGGAAGAAACACCAAGTCAACTCTAAACGTACACTTGTCTGGAATGAACAGTCACGACGTGTCTCCACACTTACACATCCAAAATAAAGGGTCATTCACTTCTTATATCGTCGTTTTCTTTCTGTTATCTCTTTATTCCTTTCGTAGGTAAAATTCTGTTTCGTAAATTGGACCCACAATTTAGACTTTCCTGACCCCCGTATTTTCTTTCGTTTCTATATCCCTCTCTAGGGTCTGATAGTTAATAACCCCGACTTTAAAAGGAAACGGGACATTACCGTCTGTATGGGGTCCCCAGTACAAGGTAGTGGAGTTCTTGTGACGTCGACCTGAAGTAACCGTTCTACTGATTACTTGTTAATCCCGGGTTACCCATGGTAAATAAAAGACTGGTACAGAGATTAAACGGTAAGTGAACTCAGAGATCTCCTTATTGAGTGATAAATCAGGTAGAAAAACGATCGATATACCAAAACCATTGTCACAAACAATAACTTTATATAAGTGGTGTTTGTGATTTTACAACCTAATACTTCTCTAATAATCCGTTCACTCTTTATATTATAAATTAAAATAATTTATAATTAATTAATAATTTATATATAATATATTTTATAATTAGTTAAATTTACGATAATCCTGTAATAACAATAAGTTCCAGTGAGAATTCTACCGAAGTCAAATACCATGTCAAAGATTCTTGTAGAAAATACCAAAGTATAACTTTTTGTCTATAACTTAAATTTTTGCTTACATCAAATTTATTCTCATTTTGTTTCGAAATCCTTTGTAATGAATGGTGTACCTACCTTTGTCGTTTCTTTATTTCAAAGTTACTTTAAACTTCCTTGGTTAACAAATTATCCTGTTAATTTACCATCCTGTTAATTTATCCCGTTAATATATACAAGAATGCATATTTATGTCCGGATCCACTTTGACGACAACCACAAAACCAATAACCGAAGTTTTTGCAACGACATTATTTGGTCATGGAGGTCAGGACACTCGATTCCGTGAATTATTTTTGCATATTTATTTAGCCTAAGTATTTCCGAGGACAGACTTGTATACCCTAATAACCTAAACTCCAGTTACTAGAAAGAAAGTGGTGTAGGTGTTCAGTAAATCAGTAATTATTGATGACCCTTTGAATAAAATGATTTCTACTAGTTATAAAGGATTTTTACATTCTCCGTGGGTACAATTTCGTTTTTTTTTTTTTCCCTTTATTATAACTCTTTTACCTCAAGAATCCTCTTTAGGTACCAGTTCATAGATCTCGTAGTTTTTATACAAAAATCACTTCACACGTTCCTACTAAACGAGATATTAACAGGAAATGTCTTATAATAGTTTTTATACAACGGGTTCTCTTTTCAGACTTGACACGAGAGGATTCATTCACTGAAGTATATAATTTAACGAAGAGGATTATTGTTGTTGTTTTTTAGTGATTTTAATAATCACATTTCTGAGATAGTATCGTCTATATTAACAAACTTTATTTTCCTTAAAAAGAAACTTTTATTAAATTTTAGTAAATAAAATTTAATACTTCTGGTATACTAAATAGTTTGAATGGTCTTTTCACTGATAATTAAGAAAGTAACAACTAAGGAAATAGATTCAAAATATCAAACATACACGAAATGGAAAGTCGACTTGTAATATTTTATTTTTATTAAAAAAGAAAGAATTTTTGTTTACATCTTATAGGAGCACACTCTACCACACTTCAGTAATTAGTTGATTTTATATTTAGTTAGGTTACTGAAAATACTAATTGTTCAATATGAATGTAAGGTAGGAATATTTTACTAATCTTTGACAGACTCAAGGGATTCCTGTTTTTATAATAAAACTTTTATCACTTTACAAAAACTTAAAATTTTTTCATTTATTCTTTGTTACTTTACTATTACTAATTATATCTTCAGAGCTGAAAACCTCATTATGTATTAATATAAGTAGTTTTTAACAACTGATAAAAGTTTGTGAGACCGTGACAAGTGTTGCCGGTTAGGTTTCTTTGTCTATTGTTATACTGAAGAAAGATGACACTTAAATTTTTCTTCGTTTGTAACTTTAGAGTCTTACTACAATAAGAGTCGAATAGGGACTCCGAATGAAATAAACTCTCTTTATGACTATCACTTTCAGTTTTTTACAGACCGGTTTTACGCACGTTGTCCCTGGTTTATTTAAACTTAAGTCCAGAACTTAAGTCTATTGCGGTTTGGTCCTATAGAAGAGACACAGTATGTGTTATGGACGGAACAAAAGAGTGAAACTTGTGTCAATGGTATAGGATGGACGGTATAAGGATCGATAGAAGTGGTTTATACGAACAGAGACGAATCCTAAGGTCGAGTTCGTGACCACTCTCCCAAGTAAAGATTCTCTTATAACTATTAAAGACTTATCTCTTTTTCACTTCCTTTAACCCATTCGTTTTGTTACGAGTTAAAATATGTTTATAGTTACGGGCCAAGACAGTGATTTCCAAAGATCGTTAAAATACATTAGTGTAATGAATTTAATATGTGAAACTTTCTCTTTACATATTAATGGAATATGTGTAATTCGTACACTAAAAATATAATCTTTTATTTACCTCACTTTCCCTCTTTCCTCTCTTAAAGAAGTCTTCTAGTCTTAAGATCAGAAGTCGTCTTAATCCCTTTTTCTCTAGAACTAGTCTTTTGAAGACACTATAAAACTAAATATTATTCTTTATAACATGAACGGGAAGTGAGGTCAAAGACCGTGTCTCGACGATATTGAGAACCTTAAAAGATACACCACTCTCACTATTTCCACAGAAAACATTACAATTACTTCACTGAAAACCCGGAGGGAATCTAGTTCATCCAGAAGGGACCACCGAGTCTACCATTTCTTAGACGGACGTTACGTTCTCTGAACCGAAATTAGGAACCCAGTCCTTCTATGGGACCTCTTCCTTTACCGTTGTGTTAGGTCACAAGAACGGACCTCTTAGGGTACCTGTCTCCTTGGAACACCCGATGTCAGGTACCTCCGGGTTTCTCAACCTGTGTTGACTCACTGAAAGTGAAACGTGAAATTTAGTTCATTCCTACCGATAACCAGTTGTCTCCTTGGTTGGTACACTAATCTTCCAACCTTTAAGGTTAGAGTAGGGGACTGTAGATCCCTCCTCTCTCCTCAATTTTCAACTCAGTTAGTAGTTACCAGTTGTCGGTTACTAAAGTAATTAAAATTAATACATTGTTTCGGAGGTATTTTTTTGGGTTTTCTTCTCCCAAGTCTCTCGACGGTCCCACCACTTGTGTACCTCTACATCCCTCTTACCACAGAGTCCGTCCGAGTCAACACGAGGAGTGTTGAAACGGAAGTCGTAGAGAAGACATACTGATAAGAACCCAATGTAAGAAATTTTTTCTTTACTATTAGATCACTCATTTACCCAAAGGACTCAAGACACTTGGTAAAATTGTGTAATTAACTTGTGTTTCTCCTCCAATATCTTTAGAAATCAAATATCAGTCGACTAGTCTTTATGTCAACTGTTAGGCTAGAACACTAATCGTAAACTCAACCTCTCAGTAATTAGTCTTGGATGTCAAACATCGGTCAGACAGTCTTTGTGTACATTATTGGACCCGAATACTAACCTAAGATTTCACTCCCCACCAGAATATCCTTACTCCGGAAATGAATACCTTAGAATACGGTAAGGGTCCATCTATCACAGTCTTAACTTAATTTAAAAGTCTATCAGACAACCAGGGTTCGTAACGAACAATCTCATTTCTTTGAAGGTGTGGACGTGTGTATAACCTTAACCCAGGTCATTGGGCTTTATTTAAAATTTCGTTCGTCACCCACAACACACATAGTGACCTACGTGAAAGAAGTAACCTACGAGAAATAATAGGGAGGAAAAAAAAAAATTGTAGAAGTCTGTTACTTAATACTTTTTAGATGTTTCATATAAACAATTAAGAAAGACCTTTTACATTCATATACTTATCTTCCATTATAAATGTATTTGGTTTAACGAACAATAAAACTTCGATTTCTCATTTTGAGTAAAAACGAGTAATCAGTTTCCTCTGGTCCCTTTGTGTATATAGTCAAAATAGTTTAAGTTATTTCACCGTAAAAGACAAAATGTATCTCTATAAATACTTTGACTAACACAATAAACATTTCTTTTAGTACAATTCGTTTATTTTTTTCTACCATAACATTTCCGTTTTCAAATTAAAGTCATGAATGGGAAAATCCTTCTATTGTTTTAACTTTGACACCTTGATTTTCATCACTACAGAATACCGTTATTTCTGTTGTTATAAATCCTTTTGTTTTCGTAAAATTTTGTTATTTCGACTATATCACTTATAGTACACTTGTTTATCAATTAAATAATTATTATATAATAAAACACCTTACATAAAGAATCCAAGGATACCGTATTTTTGTCTTTCTTTAAGAAATTCACTAAATTGAAATTTCCCTTTTTTCTTTTAGGTCGGTTTACCTTATATTAGAACGTATTTCCTCTTTTCATCGTTCCCTAAAACCCTAGGAGGTCAAGACACTAAGAGTATACTGTCCTCCTTTTTATATGTTTTAGTTCACTCGACTTGAAGAGTTAGTGATTCGTATAAAAAGTTTCACGTTCAGTGATGCGATTTGTCTTTACTCTCGGAAACTTATTACTTTATAGGGTACTTTTTATTTACTTTCTTTTTCTGTACAGATTAATGTTCTCCGTCTATCGAAGTAAACCGAAAACTCTATTCTTAAAATCTGATATTTGTTGAATAATTTTGAGTAGTAAACTTTAGTAGGGGATTTTAATACTATTAAAACAAAGTTCGTTCAAACCATTTAAGTCTGGAATTACATCTTCAAGTAAACCTATTAGGTCCCCCGTGAAAAATTTTTAATTTAATAAGAAAACACTCGTGTAGATTTAATAATTAAGGTGACGAGAAACCGAATTCCGAATTTAAACCCTAGTGACTGTGTAAACGTTTGGGAGACAGGAATCTTTTTACGTCTAGATGAGTACGTATTCTGTAACATAAAGGTTCCCGTGAACCTCAAAATCCAAATTTCAGAGACCAAATACGGGAATAAATTGATACAGTGGGGAAACCTCATCCTGTTAAATAGTTTATCACAAAAAATAAATTAATAAAACAAAAGGGTATTCTGTTAAATTTCTTCTATCTTTACCATGTAAAACGAGGTCTTCTACCATTTGGTCATTATAATACGTCCAATACGGGTTTAGTTTTCATATACCGTCACCTCCACCCCACTCCCACCTCTACCCCACTCCCCACTCCCAATTTTAGTAGTCAAGTACTCCGACAATTGACTCGACATCTGTCGAACCTCTCCTTCGTGTAAAGTTGACTAAACGGGTCTTCCTACGGAAAAGTTAACAAACACGACCAAGGACGGGAAGTAAGGTCCAGGAGATTAAACTGATACATGTTGCTCGTATTTCCTTTACATGAACATATGTTTCCTTATGTGTATGTGTGTGTATGTGAGGTGTATTTCTCTAAAACTTTTGATTAAATCAAATCAAATCAAAAGGTTTTGATCTAATAAGACCTAGATCAAAGGTAAGTATGAAAAATTAGAGTAAAGGTGAGAATCCTTTTACTAAGAAAGAAACACAAAGTTGAGTAGTAACTACTAAATCTATACTGTTTTTTTATAAGTGGTTCCATCTAAGAGAAAAGAAGGATCGTTCATACCAGATTGTAACTATGCAGTACAAGTCAATCATCCTTTCTAATGACACATAAGGTATGTCGATACCTGTGTTTGACAGATTCTTTTCTCTGAACTCGGACGAATCCTCTCTTCTCCTAAAAATAAATTAGGAACGGAATATACACATGTTGTCGAAGTGGAGGTAGCGAGTGACCCTCAAACCTATGAATTAAACATAGAGTGAAAAATAGAATAATCGGGAGGACCTAGTCACGAACAACTTTGTGTGATGTCGTAGGGGACTTCGGTTTGAGACAGGCACACCTTTTCGCGTAGACAAGGGAGGTTTAGAGATGGGACGGATTCATTAGTAGGAGTCCACCAAAGATCTTTTTGCCTTTGAAATACTCAGGTTTGTTATGGGTGAAAACGGTGGAATCAATCCGAGAGATGAGTTCGTCTCTCGGGACCGATCGCCTCTCTTAAGACTACCTAAATGTATCTCGGTTTTAGGAGGATAGTTCTCCTTTAGAAAGAAAGTCACAGAAGTTATTTAAAAGGAAGTTTGTGTCTTCTGGGGACGCTGAGACTCCGAAAAATTTAAAATAATAATAATAATAATAATATAATCGTCGATAAACGATAAAGAGAACGTTTCTTAAGACAGTACACGGAAATACGAATAACAGATTTAACTTGTTGAAAAATACCAGTTCAATTACGTTTAAGTCAGAACGATGGTTGTACGAGTACTTTGTATGTTAAAATATAAACAACGACAACTACTCAAGTTCTTGACCTAAAACGGTCACGGGTGATACTAGCTGTCGATGTGGTGTTAGCCTACATCAGTAACAGATCGTAGCCGGGGGTGTACGATGTTTTTAGACCTCTCCGACAGTCTTACGGATCACATACCGCGAGACGGGAGGTAGGGTCCACAATGCCCAAGTTGGAGGGAACACAGTCAGGTCGGGACTACCGTACTTCGTCTCAATTTCAACGACGTCTACGAAAACTAAGTTTACGTACGACTCGAGAGGGACTAGTCGTACAAGGAAACTCGCTATAGTGTTAAAGTAGAACAAGGTCGACAGATGCAAGGACAAATGAATCCAAACGTTTACCTTGAAATCGTGAGTTTAATCATGACTGTCATGTTGGATGTTCCCAAGATTTAGGAGTAAACGGAAGTAAGCATCCCTGTCGCGAGATAAAAGTCTCGTTATAACAAAGTATAGTTTTAACGAGATGACCAAACTTTTGTATTACTATACTTCTGTGTACAGTACTTTTGGGATGTAAGAGTTAAAATTTACGTCACTAGACCCTCACTTTTAGTCGTGGTTTCCCGTAGTTTAAGGAACTGGTGGTCGCAACAAAGAAAGAAAACAAAAAGGGTTCCTCGTGTCTCCGTACACATTTGTTCTCTTTTCTATATAAGTTCCACCATTAAGTTACCACGTACTTCTACTACGAAAAAAGAAAAGGGGGAATTAGATATTTGTTAAAGACTGGATGTTCCAAAAGAGGACGACCCCAAGACTAACATGATGAATCCCTGCGTCATAGTGTTACTTGACTCCCATTCAGTGTGACGGAGGTTGTCCGTCCTAAGCTCCGACCTACCAGTTTTCTTTCTTTGGAGTCTCTTTTACTTGGTGAAGAGTAAGATCGAGTAAGGATAATCTACCCTTTGGACCCCCATTTCAGTGTTTTTATATCGGATAAAGGAAGACCTTGTTACCAGTTAAACATACACTCGGAGGCACAAGTGAGGACCGACGTACAGTCTAAGTAGAATTCTCTAAAAAGTTTTAGATGTATGGACCCACGGTAGGTCTGATTGGATTTAGTTCTAAAGACCCGTACTCCGGGTCCAGGACCATACTATGTCACGAGGGGTCCGAGGATGTCAACGGGTCTAGTCGTCCTATAGTACGAGAGAAATAGGTCTGTCTGTTCGTTGGGGAACAAAAGGTGGGGTATGGAGTGTACCCTACAGTGACAATTTACCACGAAGACTAATAACTCTGGAAAACCCTAAGACGTAGTTTTCGTCTGAACAGAGGATGTCCTCAGGAAGAACGTCGGTCGAGGGAGGAGACGTTTGAAAGTAAGTGAAAGACCGTAGGTTTTTAATCAAAGATGGAGAACAGACTAGAATAGAGGAGTAAAACTTCCTAAAGATACAGGGGGGGGGGTAAACAATCGTAAAATTACTACAGAACTCTTTCTCATCTCTAGGGTCATAAATGATGCGGTACAAATTGGTCTGTGTAAAGAAAAAAATTCACAGACTTAATGAGCAGAAACCTCCCTGGAAACGATTTACAGAACGAAAGGGACTGACAGGTAGAGAGATCGGAGGTGATCTCTTGAGATAACGTTGGTGGATTCTGTTGACGTGGAAGTTGGGAGTAGACAGAGTCTTTGTAGTTAAATGAACAGTGTGTAGAAATCGGTAAAGATCACAACACCCCTCCTTCTTGTCAAGTGTAATGAGGTCTTCGTAAGAAAAAAGAAGTAGGGAGGTAAGGTGGAGGGATCCAGTCAGTTGTGAGAGAGAAAAGTTTCAAGGGGAAGGGTTTAGTAAGAGTATCAGGTGAATCGTTCTCCAGAAGTTTTGAGAGATTTATATTGAGGGACAATGTTTCTCTAATTCCCTCTTTACTGTCATTCAGTTTTCTGTCCTTTCCTGAACTAAAAAAATTTCTCCTTAGAAATATTTGTCACGATATTGGGTAAGAAAAGATAGAATTTATTTTAGAAGATTTCTACTTTTAATTTTTCCTGGATCTCAGAAACAAGATTTATTTTAGTTATTTCATACACCAGTTTTTTAAGTATCTTGACTTGGCATCTTGTACTTTAACCATTCGAAAAGTAGTAGAGGATGTTTTGAGGTAGGGTTCTGATTGATGACAATTGATTTACAACTTAAAATTTGATCGAAAAAGTGAGGGGAGAAAGTGAAAGTAGTTCTTCGAGAAATTAAGGAGAAGTGAAAGACGTATAGACTCCAATAAGTATAAAGAGGGTCGTCAGAACCAAGGTGGAACACGAAGTAGGTCGGACCGTAAAGTGTACTACATGAGACGTATCTTCAATTTATTCGTCCCACTGTTATGCATCGGAACATGAGGAAAGGGTTAAACCTTGGTCAGGTAACAAGGTACAGACCAAGATTGACAACGAAGAACTGGACGTAAGTCTAAAGAGTCCTCCTTCCATCTAAAGAGACCATAAGGGTAGAGAAATACTTAAAAGATGTCATACAACACTAGGTGCGTCAGTTTCCGAAACCGTATCAGTTATTTCGTCTACAAAAAGACATTAAGAAAACGAAAAAAATACTAGGTCACCTACAACCGTTAAACTAGAGACCAAGGAGATGGAAATGATTTAGGTCTAACTTATGGACCTTCAAGAGCCAAGTGTATGACAACTTCGGATTGGACCTCTTGAAACTCGTAACGAAACGATCGAACACTCTACTCACGTTTACATATCATCAAACTTGTAATAAACAGTAACGGAAAGAAACCTCAATCTTACTTTTGACTGGAAAGGTCAGGACACCGGTGACACTTAAAAGTTTTAAACGACCGTATAACCCTCTCACTTTTTCGACTAAATCTTGAGTTGTAAGTTTTTAGATTCTAGTACCGTAGGTCAGGGTATTGAAGTATCGTTTATCTACCCCTTTGTTCCCTTTGTCACTGTCTGAAATAAAAGAACCCAAGGTTTTAGTGACGTCTACTACTAACGTCGGTACTTCAATTTTCTACGAACGAGGTACCTTCTTTTCGATACTGGTTGGATCTGTCGTATAATTTTTCGTCTCTGTAATGAAACGGTTGTTTACAAGTAGATTAGTTTTGATACTAAAAAGGTCATCAGTACACACCTACACTCTAAAACTGGTATTTCTTTCGACTCACAGTTTCTAAACTACGAAAACTTGACACCACAACCTCTTCTGAGAACTCTCAGGGAACCTGACGTTCCTTTAGGTTGATCAGTTAGGATTTCCTTTAGTCAGGACTTATAAGTACTATGACTTCGAGTTTCAGGTTATGAAACCGGTGGACTACACTTCTTGACTGAGTGACCTTTTCTGGGACTACGACTCTTTTTAACTTCCGTCCTCCTTTTCCCCTGCTGTCTCCTACTCTACCGACCTACCGTAGTGGCTGAGTTACCTGCGCTCAAACTCACTTGAGGCCCTCAACCACTACCTGTCCCTCCGGACGGCACGACACTAAGTACCCCAGCGTTTCTCAGTATGTTCTGACTCACTGACTTGACTTGACTTGATTTACGATTATAAAATAAGGGGTAGATAAGTGCTTGTGTCCTTATATATATAGGTATATATATAATATATATTGAACGTTATAATTACAAAACGAGGTATTTTTCTTAAAGTCAAGATTGAGACGAGATGTTGTAAAATTTAAACTATATTACACCTTCAGATTTTTTTCAAGTTTGAACGTACAGGTTAAACTACTGTCATCTTTACAGATATCCTTCATTTGTCCCTTATAAACTAGTAGTACTTCTTTATGAGTTATAGGTTGGTTCTAATGAAATAGAAACTTTTTAGACTTTCGTAGAGATTTTTCCTTTGAAAACGTCTTGAATATTTGAAGAAGACAGAGTTCAATAAAGAGTCACAACCAAATTAATATTAAAATTAATGGAAAAAGAATGAAAAAAAGTCACAATCGTCATTACCTTTTAAGTCTACCTAATGACTACGGTAGAGATCTCTCTATGGACATAAGTCAAGTTTTGTTTTAGTGGGACTAGACATTTGTGAAATTATTTAAGTGACTTCGAATTATTGAAGTTAACAAGAGTGATAGTGTATACAGGGATTTTGGTTCGATTAACGTATACAAAGTGTTGACATTGTTTTTATTAATAAAAGTTGAAGTTCTAAAACTTCGAGACGGTCACAGTTTTCATTTTTGTTCGATTTAGGTTAGATATACGAATTGGTATGAATTTTTAAACTTTAAGACCGAACATAAATCTTCAAATAATGTTAATATAATGTACACACATACATACATCTATAAATTTACGTATACATGTATACTCATATAATATGTATGTAAATATAAGTTGTATTGGAAATGTGAGTGCGTGTGTACGTGTGTGTATCAAAGTCGAGTCAAGTCACCGAGTCAGCACAGGTTGAGAAACGCTGGGGTACTTAGTGTCGTGTCGGTCCGGAGGGACAGGTAGTGGTTGAGGGTCTCAAGTGAGTCTAAGTACAGGTAGCTCAGTCACTACGGTAGGTCGGTAGAGTAGGAGTCAGCAGCGGAAGAGGAGGACGGGGGTTAGGGAGGGTCGTTGTCCCAGAAAAGGTCACTCAGTTGAGAAGGACACTCTACCGGTTTCATAACCTCAAAGTCGAAGCCGTAGTCAGGAAGGTTACTTGTGGGTCCTGACTAGAGGAAATCTTATCTGACCAACCTAGAGGAACGTCAGGTTCCCTGAGAGTTCTCAGAAGAGGTTGTCGTGTCAAGTTTTCGTAATTAAGAAGCCGCGAACGGAAAGAAGTGTCGGGTTGAGAGTGTAGGTATGTACTGGTGTCCTTTTTGGTATCGGAACTGATCTGTCTGGAAAAAACCGTTCCATTATAGAGAGAAAAGTTATACGATAGATCCAACCAGTATTGAAAGGAAGGTTCCTGATTCGCAGAAAATTAGAGTACCGACGTTAGTGGTAGACGTCACTAAAACCTCGGGGGGGGGTTTTATTTCAGACTGTGACAAAGGTGACAAAGGGGTAGATAAAGGGTACTTCACTACCGTGGTCTACGGTACTAGAATCAATAGACTTACAACTCGAAATTCGGTTGAAAAAGTGAGAGAAGAAAGTGAAAGAAGTTCTCCGAGAAATCAAGGAGAAGTGAAAGACGGTATTCCCACTACAGTAGACGTATAGACTCCAATAACTATAAAGAGTTCAAGAATCTTTTTACTTTAATCTCCAGTGAACTCCCGAAGGGAACACCGAGTCTACCATTTCACAGACGGACACTACGCCCTCTGGGTCCAAGCACAGGAGTCGGTCCTTCTAGGGGACCTCTTCCTTTACCGTGGGGTGAGGTCATGAGAACGGACCTTTTAAGGTAGTTGTCTCCTCGGGCATCCGACGTCAGGTGCCCCAGCGTTTCTCAGCCTGTGCTGACTCGTTTAAGTGAAGTGAAGAAAAGAACTCTCGACTCAACTTAAAAAAAATTATCAGAGTTTAATGGAAAAATTACATAGTGGAAAAATCTATTTTAGTATGTTATGAAGACAAAAAAAAAAAATTTATTTGTGTAAATCCTTTAAAATTTCTAATTTATACTAAAACGATTTAACTACGAAAGAGTCTCGTAGAGACACATTTTGGTCTCCTGACCTACGGTCACCCTCCAGACCACCACCACCTACACCCCTGGGTGAAAACAGGACAAGAACTTACAGATTTAGATATCGATGAAGTGTGTCTTCTTAGTCAAGCCGGACCAACCGACCATATAGTAGTCCACATTTTCCTCCGTCAAACCTAAAGTCATTTACTGGGGTTCGGTGATGGGTGGAGGAAAGTGAATCTCAACACTTCCTTACACAGTGTCGAGAATCTGGACCCCCTACGACTTCTGTCTGAAAGAGTCGTCAGGTGTGACCCGAAACGAGTTGTCCTTTGTTTACCCCTATCCCTGTCCCTAATGTAATCTCTTTGATTGGTAGAGCCTCCAATTTATAGATTTTGATACACTGCTAAGTTAGAGTAGTTTATCAAGAACTTTTGGATACGACACAGGTCTTATCCTGATTTGATACCCCAATTGATTTCCTTCACCGCGATAAGACAGAAAATTTCAGACTCGACGAACGTCTTCAATCAAATTTTGTTCTCGGTCCAAGTTACGTACTCTGTCCACGAGTCCCGTCTATGTGACCCTACTGGGACTCCTGACCCTACTGGGACTCCCGACCCTACCCCTCCCTCCACCCTCCCCCCAAGTCCTACCCCTTGTGTACATGTGGGTACCGACTAAGTACAGTTGCATACCGTTTTTGGTGATGTTATAACATTTCATTAATCGGAGGTTAATTTTAATTAATTTAATTTTTAATTATTTTTATTTTGACCTTAGTTAAACTCTTGTCTTCAGTAAATTAAAACTTATAATCTTAACGTTTAACAGTTAAAGACGGTTATCCGGTAATGACACGAGCACTATTTATCGGTTTTACATGTTCCGTAGGTGGAAGTCTATTGACTCCCAGGATGACAGGAAGTAGAAGAGACAAGAGAGTGAGATCCTCGGTAGGATTGAGAACACCAAAGGAAAGACAGAGGGTAGAATACGTCTCGTCTGTGAGATTTCAGAACCGTCCCTACCCAGCAATCTCTTCAGTCGTGAGTCGAATGTACATGTCTCCACTAGACGTTATTTATGTTTAAAAGGAGTTACAAAGAAAAGAGATAAATTCGAGGAATAGACAGTAACACACATATATCGTCTGTGTAGGGTTGTATAGAGACTTTTACCTAGACACGACGACTTGGTGACCAACTGTCAAGGCACGTATGTCCCTCAAAAAAATACTCTACACCTGAGTAAAAAAAAAAAAAATCCTTACGTAGGTATTCCTATTATCTTTGTAAACTATTGAAATTTTAATGGTTTCTTATTATTATGTATTTAACTGATCAACGTTAATATGTTTCCGACATCGGTATTAACTCAACGATTGATACAACTTTATGTTACGTAATTATTTCATTCTTAGGTTCAAATCCTTTCTTTAGGGGAGGTGTAGTGACTTATGCATCATGACTATACGGACCTAAAATTAAACAAGATACTGACACAACGAAGACCAACCACGACACGAACGTTACTTTAGTCGACACTAATTAATTGAGGTAATCCTTTGAGTTCATACTTTATAAAGTTTAGTTGAGTTTCACGTATAAACTTTTAATATTTACCAAAATTTGAAATTTGAGTTAGGTAGTAGAAGAGGTCTTGATCTAAAAGGGGTCATAATTACAACGGAGGTTAATACGTGTAAAAACGTACAATGATAATTGATGTCCAGAGTGTCCCCTTTCAAAGTCCGAGTTTAAACGTCAAAATTCTATTAAATAGATAGTGAAGAAAAATATTGTCTCAAAATTCATATTTATGTGTACTGAAGGAGATCACCGAAACCATGACGGAAAAAAAGAAAAAAAAGGATCATTATCAAAGAGAGAAAAACGAATCTATCCGGAAAGCTTAAAAGAAGTCCTTCGGTACGAAGTCTTTCGTATCTACTTCGGGATCGACGAAGTTGAAACCTAAGTAGTGACTTAAACGTGGTTCAAGTGTGGGGGGAGAACGACAAGGGTCAACTACTACTCGTACCCTTGAACCCCATCGTCACGGGTGGGAAAGGACGGACGGGTCCTGAGTAGGTTACGACCCTTTGAAGGGTGACAAAGTCGGTTTTAAAAACCTCCTTAGTCAACGTGTACTGTAGAAGGATGAGTCAGGAAGGAAGAGAAAGAGGTAAGTGTCCATAGTCTAGGTGTAGAACCACACTGTAAAGAGGGGAGGATGAGGAAATGAGAGAGCACAAATAGGAAATGTCCATAAAGGGGGTTATTTAGAGAATATGTAGATAGATTAAATCAGACGAAGAAACTTTTAGATTTGAAAAATATCCTAATAAAGTTGACAGGGAAATTTACGATTTCAAAGGGAACCAAGGTAACAGGTGAAAAACATGAAACATGGTATTAAGTAAAATTAATGAAGGTATATATATGTTGTATCGTAGGAAAATAATTCTACAGAGTTCACAAATAGAATCTATGTGCAGTGAAAGACCAGTTTGTTTTGACATACATATCGAGTAACAATCTGTAAAATCAAACGTTCTGGATGTCCGTGGTATTTTAGTCGTGTGCTTCGTGACTCACATAGTTGTAAGATTTGTGTGGTTTTGGTAAGAGAATAATGTATCCCCGAAGGGTCGACCGAGTCACCATTTCTTAGACGGACGTGAAGTCCTCTGACAGACGTTTCGTCCTCTACGTTGAAACTAGAGGTCCAACCCTTCCAGAGAAGCCATTCCTTCACCGTTGGGTGAGGTTATAAGAACGGACCCTTTAGGGTACCTATCTTCTCGGATACTTGTCTCACCCGATGTCCGGAACCCCAGCGTTTCTCATCCTATCCTGACTCGTTGATTCGTGTGTTGTGTAATGGATCGAGTCATTTAAGATTATGACAGTTGAGTCAATGTGTCGACCATAAGGAGAGACTGAAGAGGTAGACAAGTAGCTCAGTAATGCTAAATAGTTATAAGGAAAGACTTATGGAGTACGGAGATACGAAAAGTACGAGACGTAGTCGAGACTCAATTACAAATGTTTCTCTCCCTTCGATTTATGGTTCACAGACGTTCCTCCGAAGGTTTCTCTTGGTTGGAATAAATTCTACGTACTCAGGTCCTTTAGAGTTGTTCACTTTCATGGTGAATAGAGATAATACACACGCTACACCACGATTTCTGACTCCGTAACAAATTTTCAACTATATACCTCAAAATCTAAGAGGTGTCGACCCGTTAACGACCTAGGACTTTCAAAGAAGACTTCTATTTGACTCAGTCTCTTCGAAGTCTTATATCCCCTGAGACGTTTTATGTCCTCCCCACCCACGACTAGACTCTTCGTTTCACAATACGGAACTTTCCGTTTTAAGAAGGAGGACCTATGACGAACCGAGGTTATTGAGACAGAACCTCAGTCCGTATTTTAGTGGTGGAAAGCGAAGAGGGGATTCCATTCTTTAACTTTTTTAGAATAATCCCTTTGACTTGTCGGGTATCTCTTTCTGTTTTCTGTCACTGAACCCTCCCAAGGGATTAATGTATCGACTCAAGGAGGACCTAGTCTAGACGATCGTTTCAAGTAGTCACCTGTTGAAGATGGTATTAGTGTTCCGAAGGTACAGTAAAAAGTCACCAAACAGAATCTTTCTTTACCAGTCGGGGGTTTGACGGTTGAAGGTTCACATTATTGTCCGATTTTCGTAAAAGGATATTCTTTCTGAGTTTTACAAATTGAAAGTAAGTAGAAAATAGTCCCTCTTCTTTCTCTCTCTCCTCAATTATTCTCTTTTTGTCACCAACTTTGTCTTTACTCTGGGTGTCCTCTCTGTTCCCTTTTGGTCTCCCTCTTGAGACGAATGGTGAGTCCTCTTTATTAGGGTGATCCTTGTGTCTCCAGAAGACCTTCATGGGAGTGACCCACTTCCATTCTTGTCTCTAGCTACATATACTGTTTTGTGTTTTATCGTAAACCCTTCAAAATACGGAGAATCGACTAAACCCTTCTTATAAACTACGTTACGTCCTTTACTGTTATTAATCGAGATCCTTAAAAAAAAAAATTCCTTTATATTAGTCTCTTCTGTTGGATTTTCTCTAGATACACTTATGTTAACGTTATTCTATTTTCAACTTATACCTAAATTGATTTTAAACACTATGATTTTTAGTTTTCTAAGTACTCTCATTTGGTTAGAGTAATTTTTTTATATAAATATGTCCATAGAATCCTTTCCTCCTTTTACCGACAAGTGAACTCGTCTACTAGAGTATGTAATCACCCACAGTCTTAGTGGGTCGACAACAAAAAAACAAGTCAGTGAGTCGGTTGGAGGCGTTTCAACTGAGAAACGTTTGGAGTACTTGATGTCGTCCGGTCGGAAGGGACAGGAAGTGACAGAAGACCTTAAACGAGTTTGAGAACAGGTAACTCAGTCACTACGGTAGGTTTGAAAAATAGGAGACAACGGGGAAGAGGAAAGCGGAAGTTAGAAAGAGTCGTAGTCCCAGAAAAGGTTACTCAACTTAGAAGAGTAGTCCACCGGTTTCATAATCTATCTCGAAGTCAAAGTCGTAGTCAGGAAGGTTACTTATAAGTGCCAACTAAATAAAATCCTGACTGACTAAACTAGAGGAACGTCAGGTTCCCTGAGAGTTTTCAGAAGAGGTCGTGGTGTCAAGTTTTCGTAGTTAAGAACCCGTGAGTCGGAAGAAATACCAGGTTGTGAGTGTAGGTATGCACTGATGACATTTTTAGTATCGAAACTGATATACCTGGAAACAACCGTTTCACTACAGGGACGAAAAATTGTGACAGATTTTAGACAGATCCAAACAGCATCGAAAAGAAGGTTCCTCGGTCACAGAAAATTAAAGTACCGATGTCAGTGACAGGTGTCACTAAAACCTCGGGTTCTTTTATTTGAGTCAGTGAAAAAGTAACAAAGGGGTAGACAAACGGTACTTCACTACCCTCCAAACAATTTTCCCTTAATGACCTAGGGTAGGAGTCCGTACTGATTTCTTACACGTAAAGATTATTCAAGGGTCCGCTACGAGGACGACACTAGACCCTGGGACGAAACTGTCTGACGATATCCTATAAAGTGAACGATACGATCTAGTGACTTAGTAGGGAACATCGTCCCGAATAAAAACTATTTAGAAATTATTTCTACGACCCCTATGCTGTTTGTAGGAATTTTACATCATTCGTTTCGGAATGAGCGAGGTTGGAACGGGGGTTAATGATTAAAATTAGGGAACAATATAGGATTCTCCTTCCCCCCTTTGAGAACGGACTATTTATTTTTCTCTAGGTCAATTACACGTGTCATTTTCACTGAGATCCCTTTCCGGCATCTTTTCGTCATCAACCAATATAGACATACATTAAATTTCGTGAGGTCTTCTCTTCACTTAAGGTTAGAGACAATTAAAACCGAGAAATACATCTAAGGAATGAACCCTTTTCTGTTCCCTCGTGGACCTCCTCAGGACAGAAACCCTTAGTAGGGTATCTACGGCTTTTACGTCTTGTTACTTAAGACTTTGACTTTGTCATCGAAACAAAAGGGGAGTTCTTAACTCAAAATTGATAATAGATTCCCATTCTTCAGTCTCTACTCATATCGTAGTCGTTTCTTCCCGAAACACACTTAACTAGAGACGAACTAAGGGTTTGGGTGTCCTCATCAGAACCTTGTGAGTCGGTCTACGTTCATCTTAATTGGATATAAGTAAAGACACGAGGTTTCCCCTTTTATAGTAGGAATTCATGGCTTTTATTTTTAGTGATTTTTTTTATTTACATCCGTTGTGATGGTTTCATTCGATTAAGAATTGACATTATGAATCTGGTGAGAATTTAGTAAAGGATGAATCCACGAGAAAAAGTTATTGCATAAAACAATGACGGTCAAAAGACGTACGTTTTAAGATTACATCGTAAGCTCCCCCTCCCTCCCCCTAACGAAGGTAATATTCGGTAGTGAAAAAAAGATCACAAAATTGATGAAAAGGTTTCGTGAAAGTGTAGACAATATGAATATCAAAATGAAAGTCTCGACTTTTCTTTACGAAACAAAACCAAAGAACCCCTTAAGAATTGAATGACCTAAAGGATTTTCATCACGTTCAAATAACTCCCTATTCAGGGGTCAGGGAGAAGGGTAGATTAATGAATTCATGTGTGAAATTCCAATTAGAGGAGGTCGTGGATCGAGAAGGACCTCCGTGGATGTCTTCGATTCTTTGTTCGACCAGGTTCAAGGCAGTGATGCTTCAACACTTGTTTAGTCGTTGAAAGAAGAGGATGAACTCGTTCATGATCTTTCTTATCTCCGATTTATACTTTGGTTCAAGTACGCCTCTATTAAATTTCTTAACATCTTTACTCACCTACGAACAGTAACGGAGAGTTCGTTTCGTCAGGAAGAGATTGTTTCCCCGAGGCTACCCACGAAGGGTCTTTCACACAGTAATTGGGGTTTGATCACCATTCACTACCTTCCGTAATGGTTCAAGTGTCTAAACAAAATTTAAGAGTATCGGGGGATGAGATCCCGTTACTGTGGGGTGAGGTCATGAGAACGGACCTTTTAGGGTACCTGCCTCCTCGGACCATCCGACGTCAGGTACCCCAGCGATTCTCAGCCCGTGCTGACTCACTGAAGTGAAAGTGAAAAGTAAAAGTACGTAACCTCTTCCTTTACCGTTGGGTGAGGTCACAAGAACGGACGTCTTAGGGTCCCTGCCTTCTCGGACCACCCGACGGTAGATACCCCAATGTGTCTCAGCCTGTACTGACTTCGTTGAATCGTCGTCGTCGTCGTCGTCGAGTATCGGGGAATTTGTACTTTCTCTTTCTACACTCGACGTATCACCATCTCCTAAGTACAAAGGAATGAAGGAAAGTTATCTACGTTATACGTATGTCATCAAGAATTGAAATATTCGTAATGAAATAAAAAAATCAGTTTTTGGAAAATTCTTAGATTAATCGTTCCCTTGACATAAGTTATCTGATAAGTTATAGGAAACTATTTGGTATTTCCTCTCCTTATAAAGATTTTTCATACATATATATATATATACATGTCGGGTGAAACGACACGTCGTCTTTAATTGTATTGTAATATTTAGTTGATATGAAGTTATTTCTATTATAACTTATTTCCTTAGGTTAAGTTATGGGTCTGGTGAAAGAGGATAGGTCTGGATGTTTGTTGTAAAACGGATAACAAAGTTCTCAAAGCGTTTAAGTAATTTCGAGGAAAAACTCGGAGTTAAATTATTAAAGACTATCACTGTGTGTGTGATCTAGACTTCAATTTTATAGAAGGTTGGAATCGGTACAGTAAATCTTGGTGAAAGCGGAACACGTTAACTTGAACCTTCAAAAGTCTAAGAGACAAACATTTTGACTGTGGTATTACACACAGGACGGAAGAAGTGTCTTCTTGTTCCATCTTCATACGGATAAAATTGACAGTACCGTCGACGGTGTGGGCTTTATCGTGAGACTAGAATAACACCCTTTCATAGGAGGGGAGGAAACTTTATTAAAACCATCATACTAGTCGGTTCTACGAAGTTATAAGGGACCGGTTCACCACCCGTGTACTCTTTTACAGTGTGATCAATGTGTAAAGGAACTTGGAACTTACATCACTGTATGTCAGATTTTTACAAACGAATAAAGAAAGATTGTCGTCACGACACTAATATTAGAGATTGAGGAAATAGGTTTTCCGACGTCTATTTTTGACTGTTAGTCAACCCTTATTTCCTTCACGAAGAAAACGGGAAGTTATTACAAAATATCCTTATTTACGTACCTTTTCGTCTGTACGTAACTGAACGTTTACACCAATAGGTATGACCTTCTCAGTAAGGTACTCTCGTCCATGTTGTACCACGGACAGAAAAGTGAGATCCTACGGGTCGTGGGTCTTCTCATTGATCCTATTTCACTATAATTATTTATAAATATCTGATTTTCCTTATTGTCTTGTTCCATTATAGGTACTTTATCCGTCACCGGTATAATGTATTCAACAAGGTCTGGTACAATTTTCTCACTTAAATTAATTAACAGAGTTAGGTGTTCTGTCAAAATTAGTCTCCACTAACCTAGTCACGAATTTTAATGTAAGTCACACACAAAGAGTGGTTCTAGGTGTGAAGTGAAAATATCTTCCACGTTTTGTGATAAGATTCTTAATTTCGTACCATTTTAATACCTTGATCTCTTTTTTTTTTGTATCGGTACTCGATTCTAATGTTTAGGGTACATAAAGAAACATATTTTATAAGATACTAAACGTCTTTGTAACAACAATTATTTCTATTAAAATAATTTAGTGGTGTCCTCTTCGTTCCATAGAGTAGAACTACTTAATAATTAAGGTAATTGCTCGAAATGGAAAGAACTGTCTAAAAAATAATTGTGAAAGTATGAATAGACTAAGGTACTTGAAGAAATGATCACTTTCCTTCGTAAAAGGTATCACTTGTCTCGACGTGTACAAAGGAGACGATCTGAAGATACGGAGGCAGTAACTTCGATGTTTCCGTTACACCAGTCACCATGATAGGTAAGGTCAACTATTGATGTTCTTATCCTCCTGGCGTGCTATCCTAAAGGTCAAGAGGGTAAGTTTATTGGACAGTCACATAATACTACGGTTACTTTAGATGAAAGTAAAAATCCTCAAGTGTTGTATTAAGATTATAAGTAAAGTTTCTTATGTACGTAAAAGATACTCTCAAAAAAATTCATTGTTATTACTCACTCGTGGACGGGAACTATTTAATTTTATCTGATATTATAAAAAAATTTCAAAAATTAAACTTTGTCAATGCAAAGTGTCCTTAAACCTTTTCTCATAAAATGGGGATAGTAGTGTAGAATTAGTATTAGTGATAGTTTTGTTTCTTTAATTTTGACCGTGTCACACACGTAAACCAAAATACAGTTAAGTAGTCTACAACTTTAAAGACAATGGTGGTAACGTTAGTTCTTTGTCCGAATACCATAGTAGTGTCTCGTGACGGACTCCGAATAGTAGTCAGTCGGAGGAATCAGAGTATTTGGTTTCTGGGACTGGACTTCATAGGTTTTAAAACCAGTTACCACTTCAGAGGTTAACCAGTTTGAAGTGGAAGGAGTACATGTGGAAGGTATAGGTTGACACTTCGGTCAATAGTGTTAACAGCCATGTTAATACGTACAGATTTTTTATTAAACATTTACTTTCATAACTTAGTATTTACTTTAGTTAAGTCTTCCTCTACTAAAACTCTTAGGGTACTTAAAGCAAATTCGTTTATTAGTGTACGCATTGTTAAGACCTTGTTTATCCACTCAAGTGGATTCAAAGTCCCATGTTCAAGTTGCATACTTTCAGTTATCACAAAGATATATGATTGTTCCTCATCTCAAGTTCTACCGTCTCACCCTTCGAAACATGAGTCGAGTAGAAGAACGTGTTCTTAGGGCTTTAACGTTGATCGATAACTTTTGGTAGCTCTCGAAGACAAAAAGAAATAAAAATTAAGAAAAAAAATTTAAAAATAAATTAAATTAAAAAAAATAAAAAATTTAAAATTTTAGAAATTAAGAATTTTTTTTTTTTTTTTTTTTTTTTTTNTTTTTTTTTTTTTTTCTTTTGGTAGCTCTCCTCCTACAACTTTGGTTTTCCCTGTGGGGTGTAGGTTCCTGTTTCTTTCAGTTTTACTAGTTGTGACTTTGGTCCATCTATTATAGGAAAAGTCGGTTTCTATTTCTTTGTGATATGTCAATCGTTTTTGTTCTGATTCTCAACTGACACCGAGTCTAGTACTTGAGGAATAACGTTTTAAGTCCGGATTTAACTTCTTTACTCTCTTTTGGTTATCTGGAAAGTTCATACTGTATTTAGTTTAGGGAATGGGAATATGTCCCCTTCACTACTGATCTAAGTTCCCTAATCTACACTATCTCACGGACTTCTTGATACCTACCTCCGAGTATTGTTAACATTTCCTCCACTACTAATTTTGGTATGAGTTTTTTTTCTTTACGTTCTTCCGTTTCATCATAAGACTGCTACGGAATGTTCATCGACTCTTTTCTTCTCTTCGTTTTCTGTTTCCTCTTTGCCTTTCTAATTGGGTTGACTTAAGTCTCAAGGTCTCTTATCGTTCCTCTCTATTCTTTCAGAATTCACTTGTTACGTTTCTTTATCTTCTTTTTAAAAAATTTTCCCCCTTTCGAATCTTTAGAGAAGTTCTTTTAACCTCTATGGTTCCAATGTAAAGTATGTTTCTACCCGTGTTATTCCCTGTCTTTGTCGTTCCTGGGATTGTCTGTTCTCAAATTCTTCTCCATCGTTCTTATATGTCTTGATACGTTTTTTGTTCAGAATTACTGAACCTATTGATGGTACAACACCAGTAATTGGATTTCGGTCTGTAGGACTTCACACTTCAGTTCACCCGTAATTCTTCGTAATGATGTTTGTTTCGATCACCTCCACTACCTTAAGGTCGACTCGACAAAATTTAGGATTTTCTACTAAGACAATTTCACGACGTGAGTTATACGGTTATTTAAACCTTTTGAGTCGTTACCGGTGTTCTACCCTTTTCCAGTCAAAAGTAAAGTTAGAGTTTCTTTCCATTACGGTTTATTAAAAGTTTGATGATATGTTAACGTGAGTAAAGTATACGATCGTTCCCTTACAAGTTTAGGGAAGTCCAGTCCGAAGTTGTCATGTACTGGACTTTTGAAGGTCTACATGTTCGACCTAAATGTTTTCCGTCTCCTTGGTCCTTAGTTTAACGGTTGTAAGAGACCCAGTATCTTTGTCGTTCTCTTAATTTTTTTTTTTTTAGATGAAGACAAAGTAACTGATACGATTTCGGAAACGGACACATCTAGTGATGATTGACCTTTTAAAAATTTCTCTACCCCTATGGTCTGATGGAATGGACTGAGGACTCTTTGGACATACGTCCAGTTCTTCGTTGTTCATCTTGGTCTGTACATTGTCACCTGACCAAGTATTAACCCTTTCCTCATGTAGTTCCCACACATAACAGTGGCACGAATAAATTGAATAACGACCCCACCTACTGAGTGTTGGACCTTAGTTTTAACGACCCTCTATATAGTTGTTGGAATCTATACGTCTAAGTCAAGTCAAGTCAGCGAGTCAGTACAGGCTGAGAAACGCTGGGGTACTTAACGTTGTGCGGTCCGGAGGGACAGGTAGTGGTTGAGGACCTCAAGTGAGTCTGAGTTTGTAGGTAGCTCAGTCACTACGGTAGGTCGGTAGAGTAGGAGACAGTAGGGGAAGAAGAGGACGGGGGTTAGGGAGGGTCGTAGTCTCAGAAAAGGTTACTCCGTTGAGAAACGTACTCCACCGGCTTCATGACCCCAAAGTCGAAATCGTAGTAAGGAAGGTTTCTTTAAGGTCCCGACTAGAGGAAGTCTTATCTGACCAACCTAGAGGTACGTCAGGATTCCTGAGAGTTCTCAGAAGAGGTCGTGGTGTCAAGTTTTCGTAGTTAAGAAGCTACGAGTCGGAAGAAGTGTCAGGTTGAGAGTGTAGGTGTGTACTGGTGACCTTTTTGGTATCGTAACTGATCTGCCTGGAAACAACCGTTTCATTACAGGCACGAATGTGGTGAGATTAACGTTTTACGTCTCTCCTTGATTTCTCGGAGAACTACTCCCATTTTCTCTCACTTTTACGACGAAACTTTCAGTCGTAAGTTTTTTGATTCTAATATGGTAGTAAAGTATCGTTTATCTACCCCCTTTTCACCTTTGTCATTGTCTAAAATAAAGGAACCCGAAATTTTAGGGACGTCTGTCACTGACGTCGGTACTTTAATTTTCTGTGAATAAGGAACCTTCTTTTCGATACTTGTCGGATCTGTCGTACAATTTTTCGTCCGTGTAATGAAACAACTGTTTCCAGGTTTATCAGATTCGATACCAAAAAGATCATCAGTACATACCTATACTGTCAACCAGACATTTCTCCCGACTTGTGGTTCCTTAACTAGAAAATATAACACGACTTTTTCTGAGAAGTCTCAGTAAACCTGTCTTTCCTCTAATTTGGTCAGGTAGGATTTCCTTTAGTTGCTAATTATAATTAACCTTCCTGACTAAGATTTCGACTTCGAGGTTATAAACCGATGGACTACACTTCCCGGTTGAGTGACCTTTTCTGAGACTACGACCCTTTCTAACTCCCGTTCTTCTCTTACCCCGTGTTTCCTGTTCTACCGATCTACAGTAGTGTCTGAGTTACCTGTATTCAAACTCGTTTGAGACCCTCTGTCTTTTCCCGTCCATTCGGACTACACGACGTGAAATACCCTAGTGTTTCTCAGTCTGTACTTAAACCCTGACTTTTTGTTTAAAGTCGTTACTTGTACATTTTTAATTCATTTTTGGGGTCATTATAATATTAACTTTTACCAAGAAACTGGTTTCAAATCCAAGGAAACTCGGAAAAGAGATAATCTAGAGTTGGAAACAACAAAAGTCGTCTCTTAGGACGATTCAGTCAAATTGTTCTTAGGAGGATGGGAACTACGGAGTACTGTGAATTATAATAGTTCAAGTAGTAGGTAGTGAGAACTACACATATGGGAGTAGGACTGAAATCACTTTTTAGAACAATTCGGTCAAATGGTTCTTAGGGAGATGGGAACTACAGAAGAGTAATTAAAGGGTAGGCGACAGAGGGAGTAAGACGAGTTACTGATATTTAGGGGTGAATAAGAATATAAACCTCAACTCGGATAACAAAGAGGGGTCAACGTTATCTTAACTGGGGATAATGTTATAAGAATTTATCAGAAGGAACAGTGAAATTGTGACAGTCTTGTTAAAAAGTGTTAGTGTGGTTCTTTTTATTTTATGAAACCATATATCAGAATTTTTACATGTCCTAGATATATGATTTTTAAACATAGAAATTACACTAAGGTTCTTTACTAAATAATGGGATGATTTCATAAAACGGTTTTGAAGTACATAAACAACTTGTTCTTCTTTTTTTACTGTCAGAACGTCTACCCTCTTGACGACTCTATTAACCTTGTGTTAAGACATGTACTTAATAGGAAACGTTTTTACTACTCACTAGGTGTTGGTAAGAAAAGAGGATCGAGAGACAGGTCGGGTGGGGATTAAATTATAAACTTGAATATTCTTCAACCTACTTTCAACCGATGTCGAAACCATAAGTGGTCTTATAAAAAGTATTACGTAAACCCTTTATTAACAGTGAGAGTAACCCGGGACTTTATAAATGTGTTACATGTCTTCAGTGACGGTAATATATTGTGTCCTTTTCGATTTTCGAAGATTAGTTACTATAAGGTGTGTGGTTTAGTATTGTTTGTACGTCAATATGATTTGTACTTTCTAATCTCTCGAGACTTATTATCTCAAAATTGGTGTACGGTCTTGCAACATACGTAAGACTAAATGTCACTTACCAAAGAAAAGAACCAGAAAATCTTTCTGTGGAAACAGAAAGCCTTAAGACTATTCATATCTTTCCTTTATATTCTCGTATTTAAGATTTAATAAAGGATCGTAACGGTTTTAGAGAGATGTCGCGATTTTATTCAGACTCAAGAAATTCCAAAGGACATGTTATACCCTAATTATTATACGTAATATATTCAGACTCAAGTGACTTTCTTTATACATAATACCTTTATTTAACGACGAAAAAAACAGACGGTAGTAAACTGACATTATACGTAACAGAAGGTTATCTTAAAAGACCCATTATCTCAGAAAATGTTGTGACATATAATTGTAAGTGTTAACTCTCATTCTCACGGACTATTCAAACCATAATATCCTTCGTCTTACTCCATAAGACTTCTTTCAACAAGTTCTGTCACTAAAGAGAGTTGGTACGTTTAGTAAAGTCCTAATAGAGAATTCCCTACGGAACATACTTTTTTTATATATATTTACTACTATATATTCTAATAAAACCAATTAAACATTTCAACCCATTACACTGGTATCTTTTATATAAAAGTAACGATAGGGATTAAAAGAATAACTGAATAGGAAGGAGGGTTGGGAATGGGGAACTGGACAGAGAGAGACATATAGGGATATAGAGACAGAGAGAGACAAAGAGGGAACGAGAGTGTGTCTCCGTTTATATCTTTTCACTTTCAAACGATCAAAATCAAAAGACCGAGTTAAGGTATTTGAGATGTCTGGATTTGTATTTCCTTTAAAAAGAAGCAATGAATTAGTGGGACGTTATAAAAACAACAATGTTAAGTCAGACATATGTTTCTTTTTCTTAAATATATCTCAAACCAAAGTGAAAAGACCCGGGACCGTCATTATATATATATGTTTTTTCTAGAAGTGCTGGGTGTATTAGTGTTACCACACTAGTGAGTAGATTTCGGTCTGTAGGACCTTACACTTCATTTTACCCGAAATCTTTCGTAGTGATGCTTGTTTCGATCACCTCCACTACCTTAAGGTCAACTCGATAAAGTTTAGGACTTTCTACTACGACACTTTCACAACGTGAGTTATACGGTCGTTTAAACCTTTTGAGTCGTCACCGGTGTCCTGACCTTTTCCAGTCAAAAGTAAGGTTAGGGTTTCTTTCCGTCACGGTTTCTTACGAGCTTGATGGGGTGGTAACGTGAGTAGAGTGTACGATCATTTCATTACGAGTTTTAAGAGGTTCGGTCCGAAGTCGTTATACACTTCACACTTGAAGGACTACAAGTTCGACCAAAATCTTTTCCGTCTCCTTCGTCTCTAGTTTAAGGGTTGTAGGAGACATAGTAGTTTTTTCGTTTTCTCAAGGTCTTTTTGTAGATAAAGACGAAATAACTGATATGGTTTCGGAAACTGATACACCTAGTGTTATTTGACACCTTTTAAGAAGTTCTCTATCCCTATGGTCTGGTGGACTGGACTGAGACCTATTTAGACATACGTCCAGTCCTTCGTTGTCAATCTTCACCTGTACCTTGTTGTCTGACCAAGGTTTATCCTTTTCCTCATGCAGTTTCGACATATAACAGTGAGACGAATAAATATACGTCTCATGTAGTACTCTTTGTGACCTGACCTTCTTTGTGTTCAACCTTAGTTCTAACGGTCCTCTTTATAGTTATTGGAGTCTATACGTCTACTGTGGTGGGAATATCGTCTTTCACTTCTCCTTGATTTTTCGGAGAACTACTTTCACTTTCTCCTCTCACTTTTTCAAACGAATTTCGAGTTGTAAGTCTTTTACTTCTAGTACCGTAGGCCAGGGTAGTGAAGTACCCTTTATCTATCCCTTTATCGCCTTTGTCACAGTCTGAAATAAAAAACCCGAGGTCATAGTGACGTCTACCACTGACGTCGGTACTTTAATATTCTGTGAATGAGGAACCTTCTTTTGAATACTGGTTGGATCTATCGTATAAGTTTTCGTCTCTGTAATGAAACGGTTGTTTCCAGGTAGATCAGTTCCGACACCAAAAAGGTCACCAGCACATACCTACACTCTCAACCTGACACTTCTTCCGACTCGCGACTTCTTAACTACGAAACCTTTACACTACAACCTCTTCTGAGAACTCTCAGGGAACCTGACGTTCCTCTAGGTTGGTCAGGTAGGACTTCCTCCAGTTGGGACCCTAAAGAAACCTTCCTTACTACGATTTCGACTTTGAGGTCATGAAACCGGTGGAGTACGTTTCTCAACTGAGTAACCTTTTCTGAGACTACGACCTTCCCTAACCCCCGTCCTCCTCTTCCCCTACTGTCTCCTACTCTACCGACCTACCGTAGTGGTTGAGATACCCACACTCAGACCCACTTGAGGTCTTCTACCACTACCTGTCCCTCCGGACCGTACGACACTAAGTACCCCAGTGTTTCTCAGCCTGTGCTGACTTGCTGACTTGACTTGACTATGTATATATATATATATATATATATATATATATATGCGTATATATAAATGTATAAATAGACGGATCCATTCCTACAAGTTTCTGAGGTTCGTTAATTCCTCTGTCTTTATTATTGTCATTATCATTTTCTGGTTCTTGGTATCTGACGACGCCATGTAAAGAGATCCGTTATCTTGTTCCTAAGATAGTCCTTCTAGTCATGACCAAATAAAATAGGATTTAAGAAGACTCTTCAATCAAAAAAGGTAGACGACGAATTCTAATTGAGAAGGAAAAAACACAATTTGAGTAAAACTACTCGTCACATTGTAATAAAGGTGAAAGTATAAAAAAAAAGGAAAAAGTAGGGTGATAAATAAGACATACCCTTGTTCATTTATACAAACACCCCAAAAAAAATTAGATAGTTATAACAAATAATACTAAGATCAGTATTTGATCTTCGTGCATCAGATTTCAGTACTAAAAGTTGTCCTACACCTCTTTTTTCTACTCAACATAGTATACCGTCATAATGAATTAACGTACCTTTTAAGGGAATTTCGAAGACTACTGGTAAACAGGTAAACAACCTGATAAACGAACAGGTTCTCATTTGTCCCTGGAACGGAGGGAACCAATGAAACTTGGTTTATAATATTAAAAATAATTCATTTTTTACTATCTTTTAACGGTTGAAGTATATTACTTATATAGGGTCTTATAATAACCAGAAATTTTTAGAAATTTTTATTTTGGGCCACCGACTCTCCAATTTCACAAACGGACGTTACGTCCTTTGGGCCCAAGCTAGGGACCTAGTGACCTATCCCTTCTAGGGGGGATCTCTTCCTTTACCGTTGGGTGAGGTCATAAGAACGGACCTCTTAGGGTACCTGCCTCCTCGGACCATCCGATGTCAGGTGCCCCAGCGTTTCTCAACCTGTGTTAACTCGCTGAAGTAAAGTAAAAAATTTTTAGTTTCAATTAAAAGTTTTGTATATTCATTTTAAATTTTGTAAAGTACTCTACACCTCTTTTTTTTTCCTTTTTTTAGGTACTAAAATGGTGTGTTTATATGTTTAAAATATTAATTAAGAGATGTATGGGAAAGTAATAATAAGAGAGAACGTGTATAAAAACGTACTGATATGGAACTCAAAAAAACTGGTTTTTACATTGTCCGTTTATCTCTCACCCACTATTTTTCTTTTGGGGGTCAGATTCTTTATGGTGACAATACTAGGGTCACATTGATTCTTCTTATGTTGGATAATTCACGTAATCCTGTGTTCCTTCTAATTCTTGATAGTGAGATGTATGTTGTACCTAGGTAATGGGGTAAATGAAGAAAATTCAATATTCATTGACTATTGAATGAACGGTCCGACCTACTTCGTGTTCGACCCTAGTTCTATCGAGCCTCTTTATAGTTATTGGGTTTATACGTCTACTGTGGTTGGAATTCCCACTTTCACTTCTCTTTAATTTCTCGGAGAACTTCTTTCACTTTCTCCTTCCACTTTTTCGACCATATTTTTAGTTGTAAGTCTTTTGTTTCTAGTACCGTAGGCCAGGGTAGTGAAGTACCGTTTATCTAGTCCTTTGTTCCCTTCGTCACCGTCTGAAATAAAAGAACCAGAGGTTTTTGTGACGTTTACCACTGACGTCGATACTTTAATTTTATGCGAACGACAGACCTTCTTTTGGATACTGGTTGGTGTCAAGTAAAGTCAGTCAAGTCAATGAGTCAGCACAGGCTGATAAACACTGGGGTACTTAACGTCGTATAGTCCGCAGGGACAGGTAGTGGTTGAGGGCCTCAAGTGGGTTTGAGTACAGGTAGCTCAGCCACTATGGTAGGTCGGTAGAGTAGGAGACAGTAGGGGAAGAGGAGGACTGGTGTTAGGGAGGGTCGTAGTCTCAGAAAAGTTACTCCGTTGAGAAGTGTACTCCACCGGTTTCATGACCTCAAAGTCGAAATCGTAGTAAGGAAGGTTTCTTTTAGGTCCCAACTAGAGGAAGTCCTACCTGACCAACCTAGAGGAACGTCAGGTTCCCTGAGCTTTCTCAGAAGAGAGTGTGTCAAGTTTTCGTAGTTATGGAGTCGCGGGTCGAAAGAAGTGTCAGGTTGAGAGTGTAGGTATGTACTGGTGACCTTTTTGGTATCGGAACTGATCTGCCTGGAAACAACCGTTTCATTACAGAGACGAAAACTTATACAGTAGATTCAACCAGTATTGAAAAGAAGGTTCCTCATTCGTAGAAAATTAAAGTACCGACGTCAGTGGTAGACGTCACTAAAACCTCGGGTCTTTTTATTTTAGACTGTGACAAAGGTTACAAAGGGGTAGATAAAGGGTACTTCACTACCCTGGTTTACGGTACTAGAAGCAAAAGACTTACAACTCGAAATTCGGTTGAAAAAGTGAGAGGAGAAAGTAAAAGTAGTTCTCCGAAAAATCAAGGAGGAGTGAAAGACGGTGTTCCCACCACAGTAGACGTATAGACTTCAATAACTATAAAGAGGGCCGTTAGAACTAAGGTCGAACACGAAGTAGGTCGGGTCGTAAAGAGTACTACATGAGACGAATATTCAATTTCTTCGTCCCACTGTTATATTTCGGAACCGTCTGAGGAAAAGGATAAACCTCGGTCAGACAACAAGGTATAGGTCAAGATTGACAACGAAAGACTGGACATATATTCAAAGAGTTCTCAGTCCAGTCCACCAGACCATAAGGATAGAGAACTTCTTAAAAGGTGTCAAATAACACTAGGTGTATCAGTTTCCGAAACCATATCAGTTATTTCGTCTTTATCTACATAAAAAGACCTTGACAGAACGAAAAAGTCACTAGGTCTCCTACAACCCATAAACTAGGGACCAAGGAAACGGAAAAGATTTTGGTCGAACTTGTAGTCCTTCAAGTGTGAAGTGTATAACGACTTCGGACCGAACCTCTTAAAACTCGTAATGAAATGATCGTACACTCTATTCACGTTAACACGCCATCAAACTCGTAAGAAACCGTAACGGAAAGAAACCCTAACCTTACTTTTGGCTCGAAAAGGTCAGGACACCGGTGACGACTCAAAAGGTTTAAAGGACCGTATAACTCACGTAGTGAAAGTGTTGTAGTAGAAAGTCCTAAACTTCATCGAGTTAACCCTAAGGTAGTGGAGGTAATCGAAACAAGGACCACTACCAAAGAAAAAAATAACAACAAAAGAAATAAATAAATTAAATTTAAATAAATAAAATTAACTTCCAATTAATGAAACGTTACAACATAACCAAGACGATGTGTAGTTACACTTATACGGTACCCGTATGTGTACAAGGGGTAGGACTTGATGGGAGTATGGAGGGAGGGGTAAGGTAAGGAGGACCAGTGGTCGGGGTTCCTAGGACATAGCTTGGACCTGACCGCTAAGCAAAGAATATACTATAATATGTACAAAGGTACGGTAAGGCGGTTTAGTAGGGTGGGAGAGGGAGAGGAGGTCTCAGGTTTTCTGACAAGATATGTAGACACAGAGAAAACGACTGAGTGTATGTCCTAATAGTAATAGTAGAAACATTTAAGGTATATATATGTAATCATATGATATGACCACAAAAAGAAAGACCGAATGAAGTGAGACATATTATCCGAGGTTAAAGTAGGTGGAGTAAGCTTGACTAAGTTTACATAAGAAGAATTACCGACTCATTATGAGGTAACACATATACATGGTGTCGAAAGAATAGGTAAGTAGACGACTACCTGTAGTTCCAACGAAGATACAGGACCGATAATGTTTGTCACGAGGTTACTTGTAACCCCATGTACACAGAGAAAGTTAAGACCGAAGGAGTGACACATACGGGTCGTCACCCTAACGACCCAGTATTGCGTCAAGATAAACGTGAAAAAATTCCTTAGAGGTGTGACAAGAGGTATCACCGACATGATCAAACGTAAGGGTGGTTGTCACATTCTCCCAAGGGAAAGGAGGTGTGGGAGAGGTCGTATATAACGAACATCTGAAAACCTAGCGTCGGTGAGACTGACCACACTTTACCATGGAATAACACCAAAACTAAACGTAAAGAGACTATTACTCACTACAACTCGTAGAAAAGTACACAAACAATTAGTAAACACACAGAAGAAACCTCTTTACAGACAAATCAAGAAACCGGATAAAAAACTATCTAGTAAATATAAAGACCTTAACTCGACGTCCTCAACGAACATATAAAAACTCTAATCAACAGTCAAGGAAGTAAACGATAATAAAAGAGGGTAAGACTTCCGACAGAAAAGTGGAACGAATATAAAAGGAAACAACACGTCTTCGAAAATTCAAATTAATCCAGGGTAAACAAATAGTTTCTCCTGTGATTATCTACCTCTTTATATGGTACAAGTACCTAACCTTCTTAGTTATCTCACTTTTACTCATATGATGGGTTTCGTTAGATGTCTAAGTTACGTTAGGGATAGTTCGATGGTTCCCATAAAAAGTGTCTCGATCTTGTTTATTAAAGTGTTAAACATACCTTTATGTTTTTTGGAGCTTATCGGTTTCGTTAGAACTCTTTCTTCTTACCTTGACCTCCTTAGTTGGACGGACTGAAGTCCGAGATGATGTTTCGGTGTCAGTAGTTCTGTCATACCATGACCGTGTTTCTGTCTTTATATCTAGTTACCTTGTTTTATCTTTCGGGTCTCTATTTAGGTGTGTGTATACCTGTGGAATAGAAACTGTTTCCTCCGTTCTTATATGTTACCTCTTTTCTGTTAGAGAAATTGTTCACCACGACCCTTCTGACTAGTTGGTGAACCTTTTCTTACTTTAATCTTGTGAAAGATTGTGGTGTGTGTTTTTATTTGAGTTTTACCTAATTTCTAGATTTGCAATCTGGTCTTTGATATTTTGAGAATCTCCTATTGTATCCGTTTTGTGAGAGACTGTATTTATTGTCGTCCTAGGAGATACTGGGTGGAGGGTCTTATAACCTTTATTTTCGTTTTTATTTACATCACTACAAAAGATTCCGGGTGAACTGAAGTGTAAGGTCCTACAGACCGAGATCCACTCACTAGTGTGGTAGCACTAATAGACCCAGCACTTCGAGAAAAAACATGTCAAGAAGACACGTAAGAACGGTGGAGAATTATAGAAGACGAAGAAAGTCATGTATAGTAAAGACAGGAAATAACTCGGGTAGAAACGTACCTTACAAGGGAACCATAGAGATTACAAGAACTTCTCTAGAAGTCCGAAAGAGTAAAACAACAAAGGGAAAGAAAGAAACGTAACTAGTGACTCCTTCCGAAAGAATAGAGAGGAACGATAAGAAACCTTGAGACGTAAGTCTACTAATATAGAACGGAAAAAAGGAAACGAAAAGTGAAGAGAAGAAAAGTGTCGATAAACATTCCGGAGGAGTCTGTCGGTAAAACGAAAAAACGTAAAGAAAAGGTACTCTTACCAGAACCAGGGAAAGAGGACATGTTACAGTGTTTGGAGACAGATATCAGGTAGTCCGTGAGACAGATAGTGTAGATAAGGCAATTCAAATAAAGAGTGAAGGTGACATATTAGTATTCCTTAAACTAAATCCAGTATGGGTTTACCAGATCACCAAAAGGGATGAAAAAAGTTAAATTCAGACTTAAACCGGTATTCCTCAAGTACTAGACTCGGTGTCAGTCGAGGACCAGAACAAAAACGACTGACATATCTCGAAGAGGTAGAAACTGACTGACCTTTCTTATATTAGTTAGACTAAAACCATAACTGGTAGACCAATACAGGTACACATCTCAGAAGAGAACAAAACAACCTTCTTCCACAAACGATACTGGTTACGCAAAAGATCCGTTTTGAGATAATCGTTGGATCTGTCGTATAATTTTTCGTCTCTGTAATGAAACAACTGTTTACAAGTAGATCATTTTTTTTATCAACAAGGTCATTAGAACATACCTACACTCTTAACCTGGTATTTCTTCCGACTTGCGGATCCTTAACTACGAAAACTTGACACCACAACCTCTTCTGAGCTCACAAGGAACCTGACGTTCCTCTAGTTTGATCGTTAGAAATTCCTTTAGTCAGGAGTTATAAGTAACGTTCCTGACTATGACTTCGACTTTGAGGTTATGAAACTGGTGGACTACACTTCTAACTGAGTGACCTTTACTGGAACCTCGACCCTTTCTAACTCCCGTCCTCTCTTCCCCTGTTGTCTTCTATTCTACTAACCTACCATAGTGGCTGAATTATCTGCACTCAAACTCGTTCGAGACCCTCAACCACTACTTGTCCCTTCTGACCGTGTGACGTAAGGTACCCCGACGTTTCTCAACCTGTGAGACTCACTGACTTGACTTGACTTTTGTATTGTTTATTAGAACGGTGAGATGTATTATACTTGAGTGACAGTATTTTCAACGAAGTCTTTAATCCGGTACAGTAAGATTAGAGGTACGATGAGTCCGAGGTGTTGGTACCACAAGGAAGGTTCTCCTTTGTTATTTATAAGGAACTTCATTTGGTTAATATTGAACCTTACGGACAATAGAGACTTCTTCTTACCGACAAAATTTACACAGACACAAAAGTAAATAATTAATTTAATCTTAAGAAATTGAAAAGATCACATTATAATTTCTTGTGTTTTCGACCTTAAAGTCTCTACTTTAAAAACTAGGAGTCGGTCAAACACGTCTAGGTTCACACTTTAGGATCCTTTAAATCAATTCAAGAGATTATCCTTTAAGTAAAGGAGTAGTCATTTAATCTTGTTAATAAAATTTCATGAATAGTCTCCTTGACATGTTTAATTCGTGAGTCATTCACCATCGATAGTAAAAATACACTTTAATCGAGACATCCTATAACTGATCATTCTGTCGTATATAAGGTTATACACAAACTAAGTTCTTCTTTCGACAACTAAATTAATGTTTCAATAAAGTATGATTCTATTTGTGTTTAAGAATGTTAATTCTATAAACCATTAATACATATCTAATAAGATCCAAACAAAGATTTCTTTCGACTTTGATTCACTATTTCCTTAATTAAGACATAAAGAAAATCATCAAATCGTGTACTATTACGTTAAAATTTTTCTCGTTTTGTAAATGAAACTGGGAATTCTTAATTTCTTAAGAATTAATAAATTAAGTTAGTAATATAAATTTTAAAACGTAGACGTAAATTAAAATAACCCTTTTATTAAACAGTCATGTAATACACTCAACTTATTGTAATTATTGATGGGGAACGGGGTTAGACGTCAAATACTTTATGATTGGATAAAGTCCAACCGATCAACAGACTCTGTCACTAAAGTCAGACAAACAGGGGACTACGGGAGAGAGACACGGATGGGAGAATGGACCCAAAGAGAATGGAACCTGAACCCGATAGAGAAGTGCTGACGAGGTCGTTTCACGTCGGTGACGAGGTGTGGAACCTGCACCCCATCGAGAAAAACCGGTGAGGACCCGACACGTCAACGACGAAGAAAGTATAGGATTTTCTACTACGACATTTTCACGACGTAAGCTATACGGTCCTTTAAACCTTTTGAGTCGTCACCGGTGTCCTGACCTTTTCGAGTCAAAAGTAAGGTTAGGGTTTCTTTCCGTTACGTTTCTTACGAGTCTGATGGCGTATCAACGTGAGTAGAGTGTGTGATCATTTCATTACGAGTTTTAAGAGGTTTGATCCGAAATCGTCAAGTACTTGACACTTGAAGGTCTACAAGTTCGACGAAAATCTTTTCCGTTTCCTTAGTCTCTAGTTTAACGGTTGTAGTAAACCTAGTAGTTTTTTCGTTCTCTCAAGGTCTTTTTGTAGTTAAAGACTAAATAACTGACATGGTTTCGGAAGCTGACACACCTAGCGTTATTTGACACCTTTTAAGACTCTCTGTCCTTATGGTCTGGTGGTCTGGACTGAGAACTCTTTGGACATACGTCCAGCTTCGTTGTAAATCTTGACCTCTACCTTGTTTCCTGACCAAGGTTTACCCTTTTCCTCATACAGTTCCGACATATAACAGTGGGACGAATAAATTGAAGATATGTCTCATGTAGTATTCTTTGCGACCAGACCTTCATCGTGTTCGACCTTAGTTCTAACGACCCTCTTTATAGTCATTGGAGTCTATACATATATTGTGGAGGGAACACTTCTTCTTGATTTCCCGGAGAACTACTTTCACTTTCTCCTCTCACTTTTTCTACCGAATTTCGAGTTGTAAGTCTTTTGCTTCTAGTACCGTAAACCAGGGTAGTGAAGTACCCTTTATCTAACCCTTTGTCACAGTCTGAAATAAAACCCCCCGAGGTTTTAGTGACGTCTACTACTAACGTCGGTACTTTAATTTTCTGTGAATGAGGAACCCTCCTTTCAATACTTGTTGGATCTGTAGTACAATTTTTCATCTCTGTAATGAAAAGGTCGTTTCCAGGTAGATCAGTTCCGATACCAAAAAGGTCGTCAGTACATACCTACACTCTCAACCTGATATTTCTTTTGACTCGAAGTTCCTTAACTACGAAAACTTTACACCACAACCTCTTCTGAGAACTCTCAGGGAAACTGACGTTCCTCTAGGTAGGATTTCTTCTAGTCAGGACCCATGATTAACCTTCCTGACTACAACTTCGACTTTGAGGTCCTGGAACCGGTGGACTACGCTTCTCGACTGAGTAACTTTTCTGGGACTACGACCCTTTCTAACTCCCTTCCTCCTCTTCCCCTACTGTCTCCTACTCTACCAACCTACCGTAGTGACTGAGTTACCTGTACTCAAACCCATTTGGGACCCTCAAACACTACCTGTCCCTCCGGAAGACACAACGACAAGTACCTCAGAGTTTCTCAGTCTGTGCTGACTCGCTGACTTGACTCGACTTGGATAAAGTCTCTTCTTTTCCGTGCATATTGTTCAATTTTTCTCTGTTTATAATTTATTTGTTAAAAAATTCCCTTTGATTTTTAGAAAAAAAAACCTTCGTATTCCTACTATGGAGGTACGAGTCAACACAGACTGAGAAACACTGGGATACCTGATGTCAGGTGATCCGAAGAGTCAGGAAAGGTAAAAAGGGTCGTTCTTATAACCTCACCCAACGGTAAAGGAGGAGGTCCCAAAGAAGGACTGGGTCCCTACCTTGAGAACAGAGAACGTAGAGGATGTGACGTTCTCCTAAGAAATCATGACACGGTGACCACTTCGGGTCCCTTTTGTGTCCTGAGAACATGGAACCTTCTTGCGATAATGGTGGGAGAGAAGTAGGAATAAAAAAGTTTTATGGACCAATGTTTCTCTTTCTTCATTCATAGACGAGTAACCGGTGGTTTCCAAGAATTTATCCTGAGTTCCAACTCAAAATCTATGTTGCATTTTAAGGTAGGAATAGAAGTTTAGTAAGTTTTTGAGTCAAACGAAGGACACCAAATCGACTTAGGTCTAACTTTTTCCTTTTTATATATATATTCTTTTAAAATATAAAGACGAACTTTTATTAGAAGTTTTATCATTAAATCTTCTTGACTTTGGATGTCCCTCATAAAGTAAAACTCACAGAAATGAAAACTTAGTTAAAATCTTAGTCATCATCCGTTTTTTCTTTGATACAAAATGACACCAGGACGAATATTTACTAACTAATACTTTATTCGTGTACCGTCATGTATACATACACACAAATAACTATTTTCATAGTTTTGTCTTAGTCTTAAATTACACAGGTTAAGTCGAAATCTCACCTTCTTTAGTGATTCTTCTTTTTCAGATACATCCACTTTCCTCCCTTCATTTAATAAATTACCAAAAATCTAAACTATAAAATTACATGGGAATCTTAGACACTTAATTTGACTAAAAAAAGTAATTATAATGAATAAGAGAATAAGAACACTTATTTATATTTAATAAAGAGGGTCATTGTAAGAAAGGTCGAATCGATGTTTCATAAGAACCCGGAGGGAACACCAAGTCGACCATTTCTTTGACGGACGTTACTCCCTCTGGACCCGATCTAGGGACCCGGTCTTTCCAGGTAACCTCCTCCTTTACCGTTGGATGAGGTCATGCGAACGGACCTCTTAGGGTACCTGTCTCCTCGTCCTGTCCGACGTCAGTACCTTAACGTTCTCAGTCTGTACTGACACGCTGATAGAAAGTGAAAGTCCGTCAAGATCATGATAGAAAGTCGTGTTCACTGTGGCTAGTTAAAACAATTCTTTACACTTGAATTTTTTGATTCATTATCTTATTAGTCTTTCTTTTTACATTGACGAGTAACTGATGGTTATTTAAAGTAAGAGTCAAACCCTTGCTTTAAAATGTACAGGTATAAAAGAACCACTAAGTGACAGTTGTTAAGTCTCATCTTTACTCTGAAGTAATGTTCAGTCCTCTAGACTTTCAGAAAAGGACCGAAAATAATACCGTATTCTCCTCCGTGATGAATATTTCGTAAACAAGAACAAGTCAGTGAGTAAACACAGGCTGAGAAACGCTGGGGTAACTGAGGGTGTACGGTCCGAAGGGACAGGAAGTGGTAGAGGGTCTCAAAATATTTCGTAATATTTTAAAATTACAGATTTACAGACGAGACACTGGTCTTAATATTTCATCTGTAGACTTTTAGTAGCCTCCAGAATCCACCAATGGTATGGTTTTTGTTTTGTTTTAAACAAAACGACACCCGTGGTATAAAACTCAAAGGTAGAAAAAAGATATGAGTCAAGTCATGTCAGTGAGTCAACACAGGCTGAGAAACGTTGGGGTACTTAGTGTCGTACGGTCCGGAGGGACAGGTAGTGGTTGAGGGCCTCAAGTTAGTTTGAGTACAGGTAACTCAACCACTACGGTAGGTCGGTAGAGTAGGAGACAGCAGGGGAAGAGGAGGACGGGGGTTAGGGAGGGTCGTAGTAAAGGTTACTCAGTTGAGAAGTGTACTCCACCGGTTTCATAACCTCAAAGTCGAAATCGTAGTAAGGAAGGTTTCTTTAAGGTCCCGACTAGAGAAAATCTTACCTGACCAACCTAGAGGAACGTCAGGTTCCCTGAGAGTTCTCAGAAGAGGTTGTGGTGTCAAGTTTTCGTAGTTAAGAAGCCGGGAGTCGAAAGAAGTGTCAGGTTGAGAGTGTAGGTATGTACTGGGACCCTTTTTGGTATCGGAACTGATCTGCCTGGAAACAACCGTCTCATTGCAGAGACGAAATCTTATACGAGAGATCCAACCAGTATTGAAAGGAAGGTTCCTCATTCACAGAAAATTAAGGTACCGACGTCAGTGGTAGACGTCACTAAAACCTCGGGGTTTTTTATTTCAGACTTTGACAAAGATTACAAAGGGGTAGATTAAGGGTACTTCACTACCCTGTTTTACGGTACTAGAAGTAAAAGACTTACAACTCGAAATTCGGTTGGAAAAGTGAGAGGAGAAAGTGAAAGTAGTTCTCCTAAAAACCAAGGAGAAGTGAAAGACGGTATCTTACCACAGTAGACGTATAGACTCCAATAACTATAAAGAGGGCCGTTAGAACTAAGGTCGAATACGAAGAAGGTCGGGTCCGAAAGAGTACTAAATGAGACGCATTTTTAATTTATTCGTTCCACTGTTATATGTCGGAACTGTATGAGGAAAAGAATAAACCTTGGACAGACAACAAGGTATAGGTCAAGATTGACAACGAAGGACTGGACGTATATTCAAAGAGTTCTCCGTCCAGTCCACCAGACTATAAGGGTAGAGAAAGTCTTAAAAGGTGTCAAATAACACTAGGTGTGTCAGTTTCCGAAACCGTATCAGTTATTTCGTCTTTATATACAAAATGACCTTGAGAACGAAAAAGGTACTAGGTCGCCTACAACCGTTAAACTAGAGACCAAGGAAACGTAAAAGATTTTGGTCGTACTTGTAATCCTTCAAGTGCCAAGTACATAACGACTTCGGACCGAACCTCTTAAAACTCGTAACGAAACGATCACATACTTTACTCACGTAAACAAGTCATCAAACTCGTAAGAAACCGTAACGGAAAGAAACCTTAACCTTACTTTGGACTGGAAAAAGGTCAGGGTACCGGTCACGACTCAAAAGGTTTAAACGACTGTATAACTCACGTCGTGAAAGTGTCGTATAGAAAGTCCTAAACTTTATCGAGTTGACTTTAAAGTAGTGGAGGTGATCGAAACAAGCATCACTACGAAAGATTCCGGGTGAACTGAAACGTAAGGACCAACAGACCGAGATCCACTCACTAGTAGGGTAGTACAAATAGACCCAGGACTTCGAGAAAAAACATGTCAAGAAGACATATAAAAACGGTGGAGAAGAATTATAGAGGACGAAGACAATCCAGGTATGATAAAGTCAGGAAATAGTTCCGGTAGAAACGTACTTTACAAGGGAACCATAGAGATTAAAAGAACTTCTCTAGAGATCAGAAAGGGTCAGACAATAAAAGGACATAAAGAAACGTAACTAGTGGAACCTTCCGAAAGAATAGAGAGGAACGATAAGAAACCTTGAGACGTAAGTCTACGAATATATAAAGGAAAAGAGGAAACGAAAAGTGAAGAGAAATGTGTCGATAAACATTCCGGAGGGGACTACCGGTAAAACGAAAAAAAGTAAAGAAAAGGTACCCCCTACCAGAACTTGGACAGAGGACATGTTACAGTGTTTGGAGTAGTCCGTGAGATAGATAGTCTAGATCCGGAAATTTAGGTCAAGAGTGAAGGTGACATATTATTATTCCCCAAACTAAATCGTATAACCCGTGGATTACTGGACTCCTCAAGGAGAAAGTCATAGGATAGTAAAACGGAAAAGTATGACAAGTACCCCAAGAGTTCCGTTCTTATAACTTCACCACACGGTAAGGGAAGAGGTCACCTGGTGTAAGACAGTCTGGAGAGGTGGTACTGGACGGGCAGAACCCATCGGGGTGTGTTATGTCGAATCAAAGTAACTCAATCTGGTCCGACACTAGGTACACTAATCGGACGGATCTATATTTGTTCGAGAAGTCTTTTGTGGAAGTGTTGACAAGATCATATTTTTATTAGTATCGTCTACTAAAGTGTAGAATGAAAATCAGTAAATTATGGTGTCGACGCAAAAGGATACGGAGAAAAAAAAAAAAAAAAAAATTCCGTTTTAACTAGAATTTATCGTCAAAATAGTATAGACAAGAAATCTGTACATTGACGTAGTCGGTGAGAACCGAAGACGCACAAACCGCTCTATTTCATGTATATCAGGACTTATTGTCTCGTGGAGAGAAACACTGGACTCTTCATTACCAATGGAGACAAAAATCACCCCGAAGGGTCCACCACGATCACCATTTCTTGGACGGACGGTTACGTCCTCTGTACTCTACGTCTAAGCTTGGGACCTATCTCTTCCAGGGGACTTCCCCAAGTACCGTTGGGTGCGGTCATAAGAACTGACCTCTTAGGGTCCCTGTCTCCTTGGACCACCCGATATCGGGTACCGTAACGTTTCTCAGTCTGTACTGATTTCACTAAATCGTGCGTGGGTCAAAAATTAGTCTAGAGGTGCTGAGACTATAAGAAATGACCCATATGGAAAGTAGTGGTTAGTTACTTTATGGTCGAGAAATAATGACTCATAGTCCATTAGCAATCAATTCGGGAAGGAATGTACAGACAAAGTCTTGAACGACGATATCATCAAAAGAAACTTGAAGTAGACGTGAATATTGTTATCAAATGGGGTAACGTAAAGAGGGTCTGAGTTCGGGAGATAGGATTGAAGGAATCTTCATCTAGATGCGACAGTCGGGACAAGTATAGTTTTTGATTAAACGTAGAAAATAGACGAAAAAGGATCTATCGTCCTGGCATGTCCACCACGAAGTGTTCCTAATCTCCCTAGTTAAAAGATGACTCCTGATCTAGGGAGATCTCTCGTGTTTATAGAGAATACTACCCCTACGGTGTCAGGGTGTCTTAAGAGTAAGGTTAAAACCCGTCGGAAACAGGTACCCTTCTAAAAGAAAAGTAACACGGTTTTAAACGAAGACATTTTGAGAATAGGTGACCAGGGACAAAACAAAGGACACAGGTTGGTCTTTATGTAGATTAGAATAAATGTGTACTTCGATCTCGGCCGTTCTGAACCTAAGGATAACCTGGGATTCTTCCTTTCTCATCGAACATTGCCGACACTTTAGTGTGATGGATGTGTCGGATACAACAAAGCGGAAGAATAATTATAAATTTTCCTATACAATTCTTTCACAGCCTAAGTAACAAATACGATAACAAACATCAACCCTGACCGACTTTATACTGGGTTCACTCTATGGAGACAATCAACAGTATTGACGGATTGTGAACAGGATCTGACGACATCGATTTATGGTGTGTAACTCAGTGAATTTATGTCTTTAAGTAGTAGAATGTAAAGACATTGGATTTTCAGACTCCAGTTAGTTCGTTCGTCCTAACGAAGACAACCCACACTCGTCTTCAGACAAAGTTTAAAGAGAGGACTTAAGACCACCAAATGACCGTTAGAACCACTAGGGACTTCACATTGTCGTAGTGGGGTTAGTAATGGAAGAACAAGTGTACTATAAAAGGGACACACAGGTATCATATAGATTTGAAGAGGAAATCTGTATGATGTATGTATGTAGTCAGGAGGAAATACTTCTGTAGTCAGTATAATCTAACTCCGGGTCGTATTATTGAAGTAAAATTAAACTAGTAGATGTCTTTAGAACAAAGGTTTATCTCAATGTACGACTCCATGATCCCCAACCCTGAAGTTGTATACTTAAATTGGATATTGTTATTGGTGTAAATATTCGGATACTTGACATTAAAACTCTTTCAATAATTTGTGAAAAACTGAAAGAAGGAACTGTTTCCTGATATTATTATTATGAATTAAAGTGTCTTAACATTACTTGATTATAAGTGGAATGTTTCGTAATCAGAACTTAGTATACATTCACCCTCAGTGAAAACATATAAAGACAGTATGATCAACAGACCGGTGGTACCTATATAGGGAAGGTATAAAACACCGAAGTAAAGATCCTACTGTCAGGTTCACCAAGGTCATCAAGGAAATATGTGAAACTGAATAAAAAGTAGTCGGACGAGTAAGAAGAGGTTTGTACTAGGTGAAACTGATATCTGGATAAGTAATGTATCTGTACCACACACGTATACATGAGTCAACAAGTCGACACAGACTGAAAAACGTCGGGATAGTAGACATCGGGCGGTTCAAAGAGACAAGTATCTTAAAACGTCCGTTCTTATAACCTCACCCAACGGTAAAGGATCATGTCTCCTAAAAGGGTTGGGTCCCTAGTTTGGACGCAGAGAACGTAGAGGACGTAACTGTCCGTCTTAGAAATGGTGACGCGGTAGACTCTTCGGTGGTAAAACTGATATTAAGAAAAGCTTTTTCCTGGGGTTAAAACTTTTATTCTATTATGTCATCTTTGTTTAATACTAAAAGGACATTTAATGTAAATAATTACAAATAATCAATGAAAAGAAGAAAAAGGAACTTTGTCTATGGATATAGTGTCACTTGAGTACAACGAGAGACTACAAAGTAGTTTTTATAGGACACAACCACTTTTACTTTCACATATATTCTCCCTTTACGTTATAAATCCTCTGTCTATCGTCTATCTATCTACCTATCTATCTATCTGTCCGACTGACTCTCTAAATAACGTTCCTTGACCTAATCCATTGACCCAAATATCTTACTTTGACCCGATATTGGTCCGTTCGATCTTTAGGTATCCTGTCAGGTAGTTCTTTCCATCTGATCTTTGAAGTCGTCCTCGTTTAAAATACTACCTGTTCGTCTTAAAGAGGAAGGAGTCCCTTTAGAGTTAAGACAAGTATTACAGAAAGTTGTCCAACTTAGTCCGAGTAGGTCTAATACATTTTATTAGAGGAAAAGTATTTTAGTTAACTAACAGTTATACTTAGTGTAAATATTTTATGTAAGTACACGAACACACGATTCAACGACTCAGCACAGACTGAAAACACTGGGGTACCTGACATCGGACGGTCCGAGGAGACAGGTCCCTGAAGAGGTCGACTCTTGTCACTTTCCCTAACAGTACGAAAGGAGGTCCCCTTTCGTTGGGTCCCTAGCTTGGACGTAGAGAATACAGAGGACGTAATCGTAGGACACACCATGATCACAATCGTGGTGTACCCTTCTGGTTTTATAGAAGTGTCGTAGTGGTATAGGAACCATCTAAGTCAAGTCAAGTCACGACAGTAAGTCAACACAGGTTGAGAAACGCTGGGGTACGTGACGTCGTGCGGTCCGAAGGGACAGGTAGTGGTTGAGGGTCTCGAATGAGTGAGAGTACAGGTATTTCAGTTTTTGGAGTAGTACAACTTTGACTTGTAGAGTCCCTGAGTAAGGGTAAGATTTTTGATAGTTACCAACGGACTTCATGGTATAAGTTTCCCTAAGACTCCAACACAGAACGGAGTCGTTTTTCTAATGAATCATGACAGATGGTTTACGTTCCCTACTCCCTTGTCGATAAATATTGTAAACGATAAGGATTAGATTGTGGTTTTTATCTATTTATTTTTATGATCATTATATACCGGGTGACACTAAAAAAATTGTTGTCTCTGAGTTTCATTATGTGGTAGTTCTTTTTAAGTCGATATATAGTACTACATTTGTCTCTGACAGATCCTGTATGTTTTGTACGAAGTTAAAAAAGGTCATCGGTCCAAAAGATAATATGATGTCACCTTTGTCACAGTCTGAAATAAAAAAACCCGAAGTTTTAGTGACGTCTACCACTAACGTCGGTACTTTAATTTTCTACAAATGAGGAACCTTCTTTTCAATACTGGTCGGATTTATCGTATAAGATTTCGTCTCTGTAATGAAACGACTGATTCCAGGCAGATCAGTTCCGATACCAAAAAGGCCACCAGTCCATACCTACACTCTCAACCTGACACTTCTTCCGACTCGTGGTTTCTTAACTACGAAAACTTGACACCACAACCTCTTCTGAGAAATCTCAGGGAACCTGACGTTCCCCTAGGTTGGTCAGGTAAGACTTCCTCTAGTTGGGACCCTAAAGAAGCCTTCCTTACTACGATTTCGACTTTGAGGTCATGAAACCGGTGGAGTACTCTTCTCAACTGAGTAACCTTTTCTGGGATTACGACCCTCCCTAACCCCCGTCCTCCTCTTCCCCTACTGGTTCCTACTCTAACGACCTACCGTAGTGACTGAGCTACCTACACTCAGACTCACTTGAGGCCCTCAACCACTACCTGTCCGTCCGGACCGCACGACGCTAAGTACCCCAGCGTTTATCAACCTGTGCTGACTCGCTGACTTGACTTGACTACGTTACATCATTTAAACACCTTGTTACTTTTATTATAGATTTTCTACAGATTCTACCTAATGTAAAAAGAGGAACTCTTAAATTTAAGAAGTTTCACAAATATTGTATGTAGTTTACAAATAGTGTAACACACCAATCTTATTCAGTCACCTTTTACCAACAGTTCTTCTGTCTAAAGTAATAGAGTGGTGAAGTAAACTTATAAATCTTTTTATGAACTTTTAGATTGTTGATAAAATTGGGTAACAAAATTTTTCCCAAAGGAATCTGTATTGAGGATCTGTTTTATGAATTTGACGTTACATCGAAAGTACGTATCAACAAAGGTCTAAAGTTTAGGACATCAAAGTTATGAAAACTTCAGATATATAAGGGTAAACTGACTCAAACAAAGAGTATAAAGAAAATTTTTTATAATTCTAGACATTAACACCTACTTTATTATAAAGAAAAGTATTTCAAAAAAAATACGTCTCTATGTCATTTTCATTACTTTTATTGGTATTAACGTATGTAATTTATTTCTTCTATTTTCCGTCTCTCTTTACAAAGAAGATATCCATTTTTAGTATACATTATTTACTGCATCAATGACTCTCCTGATTCGTTCAAAGACACGACCCGTTATACGATGTTTTACTTCTCTTGGGTCTTGAGTGGTATACGTCGATAAGTTTTGTTAGCACGTACTTTGAGAAAGTTCTTGTCACAGGACACTGTTCATTCGGGTCCTCACAGGACCTGGGAACTGGTACTGAGGTACGAGTCACTCGAGGAATGTGATGTCTTCCATGACGTCCGAAGGGTCGATGAAAGGGCTAGACACACGTGTGAGAGGTATAAGTCAGAGAAGATTGGGGTTTAAGACAGGGAAGTAAGGAGAAAACAATACTAATACCTGGAACGAAATATAGAAAAATTTTGGAAAATTAATACATAGCCCCACATCGACTAATTGTCACGACACTATCAAAGTTCACTTGTCGTTTCCATGAGTCAGTATGTATATGTACATAGGTAAGAGAGGGTTTGGGGGAGCGTAGGTCCGACGGAGTGTTGTGACTCGGCTCAAGGTGTACGATATGTCATCTAGGAACAGCCAATAGGTAAAATTTATCTCGTCCCACATGTCTGTTGGTATTTAAGTGAGGGATTCAGGAACTCAGAGAAAGACGAAACATTCAAGTAAACATAGTAAAGAAAAATGAAAGGTGTATATTCCATACAGTATCCTATAAAGAGGGTTTATATGCCCGGGGGTTTATAACGGGGACTAATGTCTATAATTGGACAATTGTCTCGAAATATTACCATATAGAAGAGAAGTTGGTGTAAAGGGAGAAGGTGACGAGAATAGAGATGTAGGACCTTTGAGGGTTCGGACCAAGGAGAAATTACCAATCAAATGAACTGTTTACATATAATTTACAAACGATTTACGTACTGATCTCCCGTGACTACTCTTTTGCCAGATAACAGCATATAAGGAGTTCGGTGAACCTTAGAAAGGTTAAGGTGCAGAGAAATTGGGGTATTTAAGGGGTTTAAATTACAGGGCACAATCGGAATTTATCTAAGTTAATCCTACCATCCATGGTTAGATTATCTACACAACTCAATCTCCGTTCGAACCTTTTCTATTTTGGTCATCAAGAGTCGATACCCCTAAAACGGGGGTCCCGTGTGAACTATTATAGACCTCTTTATAAATCGACATAGTTCACCTCCTCATCTACAATTACAGTAGATCACCCACCTCCCGTGCCCCGGACAACTTGTAGAATTTTACGTACCCTATCGGAAGGGGCTGTTGCTTCACAGGTCGGTTACAGCCACCACGGTTCCAACTCTTTAGAACTGTATTCAATTTCCCCTGAATTTTAATGAAAAACCACACCTACTCTTATTTCTGTGTCCACTTAATAGTTAAACATAAAAATGATTTTTATTTTATTCGAATGTAAAGACTTTGTCTAACAAATGGATTTTTTATTTGAAAGACTAAGTACTAACAAAAAAGTTTACAGGTCTTGTCCATTCGTAAAAAGAACTCAGAAGAGTTCATATAAGGTCGGATTTTTGTCACCCTTTTTTATACTCGTGTGAAGTCCTAAAAATGTTGTAGGAATCGAAAGACCCTTGTTGTTTATAGTCAAGTGGTTTATTTGTTCGTTTTGGGTTTTCCGTACGGTGAGTGACGAGATTCTGAAAAAGACTAAAAAAAGATGATAACAATTAATACTTTAATAGAAGAAATGTATAGTTATAATATGAAAGTCAGAGTAAGGACGACAAAGATTATCAACGATAATGGTAGTTTTATCGGATTACTAACTGTAGTTTTAGAACCGAGTAAAAGAGTTCTAGGTATAAACAAAATGGAAATTCCATGTATCGACGTTAACGACATAATAAAACTCAAGTAAACATGAGTTAATAAACTTCAACTAAACATAAGAAATTGTAAAGTCGTTATTTAACAGGAAAGTCAACTATCGATAAGATTGTATATTTATGTATTCTTAAGTTAAAGTATTATCAAGTAGGAACTGATCAAAAAGACAAGTAAATAGACAGAAACGAACAAAAACGTTTTTACTGTAAATTTTTAGTGAAATCTCCTTGAAGGGACCACCAGGTCACCAATCCTGAATTATGAAGGTGACGTCTCCCGAATCCAAGTCAGTAAGTTAGGGACCAACCTCTTGATTTTAGGACATACGACACATCACACCGTTTTTTATTTTATTATTATTATTATTTAAAATTTTTAATTTATTAACATTTAAATTTTGACACCCATTGAATGTGGACTAAATTTTCTACCTAAACATAAAAAGTGTCAATATTAAGTTTTTGATTTAATGGTTTTAAAGGACACAATTTATAAAATGTAGACAACTGAGAGACCTTATCAGTACAACTCCCCAAAAATAACTAAAATAAAAAGGGTTCATAATCATTAGAAATGGAGGTGAATGGAACAAAACCCTTTTTTACAGAGAAAGAAAGAATTCATCCAGTATCGATATATGTATATACAAAATAGAAAGGAAAATCTAATGTTTGACGTCTCTTCTTTACACGGGAAGAGTTGGAATATAGAGGACTGTGTGAGTCGGTTTCAAGATCTTTAATCTCAACGTATATATTGGTATACATAGAAGATACAGACATTAATTTCTGTTTGACTTAACTAGAGATTACGTGACCTCCTTTTTTTGTCATTCAGTTCTCGAACTATACCGAGACCGTAATTGCTCGTACTCGATACACTGGACTCCGTTCAATATACTAGAGAACCCGTAGTTCAGAAAGTCAAATTCATAAAAAAAAAATTTGTAGGTGGATTTATAATATTTTACTCGTTACTCGAGGGAAGGGTAAAAGGGAGTCTTTACTCATCTTTATTTCCAGGGAATAAGTACGTTTTTATGGACGACGACGGTCGAAATTAGTCTCAGATTTTCCGTACCAGAAGACCGTCGACGAGGATATACACCTCTTATTTTATCACCTACTGTCGAAGACCGAAACCTTCGGAGACCGTCAATGTCCAGGAAAGTCATCTCAGGGTCACAACTAAGGAGAAGATGAGCATAGGTTAGTCGTCATAATGATTACGAATGATATGGTGTCTACTGACCTTTTCCAAGTATACCCATTTACATTTACAACGTTTGGTGGTCTCTTTTAGACCGTCGTCAATTATTCTTTTGATAGTAATGAGACGAGGTTTGGGTGTGAGGATATGAGAAACACTAGGACTCTAACTCTACCACGTTTAGTGAAGAGGAAAGGTCGACCGAGAACCAACTCGAGAGGATTATCCCCCGAATCTTCTTTAGACCTTCCCACCTACTTTCTTTTTCTCAGACGAAAAAGGATAAACGGAAGGGAAAGACAATCGTAAAGAAGGGAAGGTAAGGGACCGACGTAGTGGGTCGGAGCAAAGGTCAAAAAAAGAGTCAAGAGTCATGGTGGGAGTAGTATGAGTAGTCTCGACCCACCGACTACGTGTTAAAGTCTTCAGAATCATACTTGAGGTCTCGTAGGGATGAGGTTCTAAGACAAAAAACTGTTGGGATTAGTATAAGAAAACGAGGGGATCGAGGTCGTCGTCATCGACGAAGGACATCAACGATCGAGTCACAACGAAACAAGTAGGAAAAACTGAAACACACACACACAAACACACACACACACAAAACAGTGAGTCAGCACAGGCTGAGAAACGCTAGGGTACCTGACTCTGGGTGGTCCGAGGAGACAGGTGCCCTAGGAGATCCGTTCCTATGACCTCACCCAACGGTAAAGGAAGAGGTCCCCTAGAAGGGGTAGGTCCCTAACTTGGGTCCAGAGAACGTAACGTCCGTCTACGAAATGGTAGACTCGATGGTCCCTTCCGAAATGACAGGAAGTTATTGATATTTGGGTTAAGGAATATAATTACTGTAAAAGAGTCTGACATAATTTTGATTACGTCGTCAATATAATTTTACAGGTTTATCTGTCTACGTGTTCCGGTCATCAGATATTACCTTTCAATTTGTGAACAGATCCCACACTTCCACCTTGAGATCATGACACGATATATATACTCACATATACACAGATACGTCCTGGATCACTCACTCTTGTTCCGACAAATAGATTTCTCGATTCCTTGAACCCTTTAGTACCGTCCATGATAGTGTAATTCTTGGATTCCTAAAAATTCTACCCTTTTATCGGGTAGACGATTGGAGTAGGACATCGTGGTTGAGATTTGATGTCGTCATCTTTTCTTTGAACCTAAGATAATCGATTTGTTTTATTTTATTTTTAATATTCTATTGGTGTCTTTCTTGTTTCCGAGAGAGATAGACGGTACAAACATCCGATAACAAGTCAGTGAGTCAGCATACACTGACAAATGTTGGATACTTGACGTCGTACGGTCGGAAGGGACAGGAAGTGACAGAGGACCTCAAACGAGTTTGAGTACAGGTAACTCAGTCACCATGGTAAGTTGGTAGAGTTGAAGACAACGGGGAAAGAGGAGGAGTCAGAAAGGGTTGTAGTCCCAGAAAAATGCTACTCAGTCGAGAAACGTAGTCCACCGGTTTCATGACCTCGAAGTCGAAATCGTAGTCAGGAAGGTTACTTATAAATTGTAACTAAAGGAATTCCTAACTGACCAAACTAGAGGAAGGACAGGTTCCCTGAGAGTTCTAAGAAGAGGTCACGGTGTTAAGTTTTGGTAGTTAAGAAACCGCCAGTCGGAGGAAGTACCAGGTTTAGAGTGTAGGTATGTACTGATGACCTTTTTACTATCTAAAGTGATATACCTGGAAATAACCGTCTCACTGAAGGGACGAAAAATTATGTGACAGATCAAAACAATTAGAAGGGACCACCGAGTCTACCATTTCTTAAGTAGACGTTACGTTCTCTGGACCCAAGTTAGGGACCTAGTCCTTCTACGGGATCTCTTCCCTTACGTTGGGTGAGGTCATAAGAATCGACCTTTTAGGGTACCTCTCTCCTCAGATCACCAGATGTCAGACATCCCACAGGTACCCCAACGTTTCTCTGTCTGTACTGGTTCACTGATTGTGTAAGTGGGATCTAAACAGTTTTAAAAAGAAGGTTTCTCGTTCTCAGAAATTTAAAGTACCGACGTCAGTGATAGACGTCACTAAAACCCCGGGTTCTTTATTTTATTCAGTGACAAAGGTAAAAAGGGGTAGATACACGGAACTTCACTACCGTGACCTACGGTAATAGAATCAAAAGACTTATAACTTAAAATTCGAACAAACGAGAGGAGAAAGTAGGAGTAGTTCTCTGAGAAATCAAGGAGAACAGGAAGACGGTATTCCCACCACAATATACGTATATACTCCGACAATTATAAAGAGGACCGGTAGGACTAAGGTCGAACACTAAGTAGGTCGGGTCGTAAAACACACTATCTGAGGTGTATCTTCAATTTACTCGTCCCACTACTGTATGTGAGAACTGTATGAGGAAATGGTTAAACCTTGATCAGGTAACAAGGTATAGACCAATATTGAAAACGAAGAACTGAACGTATGTCCAAAGAGTCCTCCGTCCATTCCACTAGACCGTAAGGATAGAGAACTTCTTAAAAGTTGTCGAATAAAACTAGGTGTGTTTCCGAAATCGGATCAGTTACTTTCTCTTCATCTACGAAAAGACCTTAAGAGAACGAAAAAGATACTAGGTCACCTACAACCGTTAAACTAGAGACCAAAGAAACGGAAAAGATTTAGGTCGAAAAGTAGACCTTCAAGAGTCAAGTGTATGACAACTTTAGATCGACCTTCCTAAAACTCGTAATTGAACAATCGTACACTTTACTCATGTCGTTAACATGTTATCAAACTTGTAAGAAATCATAAAGGGAAAAAACTCTAACCTTACTTTTGACTGGAAAAGGTCAAGACATCGGTGACGACTCAAAAGGTTTAAACGACCATGTAACTCACGTCATGAAAGTATAGTAGTAGAAAATCCTAAACTTCATCGAGTCGACCTTAAGGTAGTGGAAGTGATCAAAACAAGTATCATTACGAAGGATTCCGGGTGAACCGAAGTGTGAGGTCCTATAGACCGGGATCCACTCACTGGTGTGGTCGCACTAATAGACCCAGTAAAAAACATTTCAAGAAGACACATAAGAACGATTGAGAAGAATCTAGAAAACGAAGACAATCAAAGTATGGTAAAAACAGGAAATAACACGGGTAGAAACGTATTTTACAAGGGAACCATTTAAAAGAACTCTAGAGATCAGAAGGGGTAAGATAACAAAAGGAAATAAATAAACATAGTAAGTAAATTCTTCCCGAAGAATGGAGAGGAACGATAAGAGACCTTGGGACGTAAGTTAAACTTCCTCCGTGTCCGATTCCGGGTTTTACGTTCCATCGGTTCCGTCCTCACCTTCTTTTCTCGAAATCAAATAAAGATCATTAGTAGGGCAAACGCGATAACGGAACCTTCCTTGTCATGCAAGAAATGGAGTCTTCATCCGTCCCTGTCAGGTTTGGTGATCCCGGAGACGTGTTGTACCTTTCAACTTCTTATAGTCTCTTTATCCTCCATTTCTTTTATGTATACCTAACTTACCGTGACTTCGTACATATGATAGTGCATTCTTTGCTTCACGGTCAGATACAAGGTATGTCCTATGTCCTACGAACCCCGACAACGTACCCCTACTAGGTCTCTCTACTATACCCCACCCTCCACCCTCCCCCTAAGTCCTAACCCTCGAACATATGTGGGCACCACCTAAGTACAGTTACATACCGTTTTGGTTATGTCATGACATTTCATTTTATTTCATTTTTTTTTTTTTCTTTTTCTTTTATGTATACCTAACTCTACCGTCGAAGGGCGTAAGTAAATGCAAGGGAGAGGAATGGGAACCCGAATTACCTAATGTTTAGATTCTCCTACCGGAATGGGATCACGACCAAAAATTTTCTTGTTTTATTCTACTTTGAACTCCCCTCATCAACGAACGCTACGTCCTCCTTTATTTGTACTTTGTACCACCAAGATAGTTCGGGTCCTGAGAGATAGGATCTTTTGTTCACGTTATTGATATTTTTCTCTATTACTATCCAAGATGGAGTGTCACAACAACACTCCTAACTTATGTAATTAAATACATTTAGTAAACCTTTTTAAGATTCTTAATAAAATCGTCAGGGACAATAATGATAATGTTACAAAAATGAAAACCTCATAAAAATCTCATACACATAGCCACTTTTCCTAAGGACGTATAAGTTACATATTAGATTCATAATATGATTCATCATGAAATATAACTAATAGGGTGAATTAGGAGTGTGGTCAATAAACACTAACAAAAAGCGGGTAAAATATCCAATGTTTCAAATACATCAATTGGGTGTCGTTATTTTAATGTTTCTCCACCAAGTTCCACTCACGATACTAACGAGTATCGATTCTCTCTGAGGTAGGTTAACACCTGTTAATCGTAATAACTGGGGTTAATAATGTGTATAAACATTGGAGAATAGCAATTCTATTAAAAGGATTCCAGAATCGGACCCGATCAAGCACGTATCACCCTACGGGAAAACAATCATTGGAACAAATAGAATTTTATCAAAGTAATCAAATGTAAAGAGTCCGTAGTAAGGATACTCTTTCGTAAAAAGATCTTCTACCATTTCTTTCACCGTGGTAAATTAATTACGGTCTTCTCGACTTTCCCTAGTGGATACATTTTAAACTACAAATAAAAAATAAACCTCCTATTAACGAAATGTTACAACACAACCAAAGGCGTCATGTTGTTACTCTTAGTCAATATTTGTGACAACAAGTCAGTAAGTCAGTAAAGACTTAGAAACGTTAGGGTACCTGACTTCGTGGGTTCCGAAGGGACAGGAAGTGATGAAGGGCCTCAAACGAGTTTGAGTAAAGGTACCTCAGTTACTACGTAGGTTCGTAGAGTAGGAGACAGGGGTGAAGAGGTGGATGGGAGTTAAAAAGGGTCGTAGTCCCAGAAAAGGTTACTCTACCGAGAAACATAGTCAAAAGGTGTCTTAAGATAGGTACCTCCTGTTTCTGAAAGTACTGAGAACCCAGAGTAGACTTTCTTCAAATAGTACAAACTGGTGAGTACGGACATATTTAGTTCTTACAGGATTTCAGTTTGGTCTCGTAAAACGTTACTAAGAGGTTTTTTCTCTCATGTATCACGTAAAGTCTCAGATAAAGAATTTAACACTAAACTAATTACTCTAGAAGTTTTAGAACTCGTATTCCTAGTGACCATAAAAGTTTACCTCTTTTTATAGTATCAGGTGTGTTAGAAAAAGTAGATAAGTCTTTCGAACGTGAGAAACCGTCATACTTTTGATACTTATTCGAATTCTTATACGACAGGAATCAGTGAGTGCTAAGAATTATGTATGAATTTATCAACTAAAAAATGTATCAATGTATCATTGAAAAAATAGATAGTAGTACTTCTTTCCGTCTTTTGAACAAAATACATACTACTCCACACCTAAAGTCATCAGTTCGATTAAGTCGTAACCCACCTTATATGATAGGTAAGTTCGTCGAAATTTATATACGACAAATAAAATTGTACCGTTTTTGTCTATTTGAACGTATAAAACCCAGATTTTTTTACAACAAACCGTTTTTTATAGTGGACGATCAATTATAAAATAAAAATATACCCGATTATCCATCTAAAATAAGACTTCTCAGAACGAAACGTCTCGTCTAGTTTTCTACTAATTTCCTGAAGATACCACCGGGTCCCCAATTCTTAGGTGGACGGTTACGTTCTCTGTATTCTCTACACACAAGTCAGGGATTCACTCCTTCTAGGGAACCTCCTCCCGTACCGTTGGGTGAGGTCATAAAATTAGACCTCTGAGGGTCCCTGTCTCCTCTGATCACCCGAAATCAGGTATCCCAGTGTTTCTCAGTCTGTGTTGACTCCGTTGAATCGTACGTTACGTCCCCTGTACCCAAACTAGAGACCGGGTCCTTCTAGGGTGTACGGTGTCCCGTTAATTTGGACACTCGGTGTTGATGACTCGAACACACGACATTGGTGACTTCAGACGCTAGGGTCTCCAGTATAAGACGTTATTCTCTTCGGAGTCGTTACTCTTGTACTCATGGCGTCGATCTCTCATCAGGGTTGAACGGCGTTAATCCCTTTTTCTGACTCGAGTCGTTGATTCTGGGTCGTCTCGTTTTCTTCTTCTTTTTTTTCTTGGTTTTAGAGAGTAACAACTTCTTGTTTAAGTATACTCTAAACGTAACAGATGGGATATAACGAAAAAAAAAAATGTGAAAAATTAAAACATAACACTATATCGGTCAATTGTTTGTTCCAACACTATCGAAGTCCATTTGTTGTTTCCCTGAGTCGGTATGTATATATACATCGGTAAGAGGAGGATATAACGAAAAAAAAAAAAAAAAAAAAAAAAAAGAAGACACTCTGGTTTATAGAGATTTATCAAGAGTTATTCTTCAAATTTAGTACTAGTAAACATCCCGTTGTATATTTATTTTTTTTAATAATAATCTCACTCACTTCATTTAGTCTCCTCGTTCTGGTGTACTTGGTTAACTTTGGTGAAGTGTAAAGTTATAGGAAGGTGTTTGATTTTTATAGTTACGTCTTCTTTTATTTATTAAGTTTTTATTTAAAACGTCCAACTGTTATTTAGTGAACGATAAATTTCATTTTCTGTCTTCAAAAATTCGATTTCTCTTTTAACGAGAAGGTCGTGATTTTCTACAAATAGTCTTACACTGTCCTGTCCCCAATGTGTAAATTTATATTGTTCTAATCCGAAAACTAAGAGTTTCATCTTTCTTGTACAAGTCGTCCTTATCAAAAATGCAACGGATGACCCGACTAAATCTTAGTTAAGATAATAGAAACCGTAGTCGACACCAAGTCTCTAATCTCTAAGAATCAAACTTTTTTTTTTTTTTCTTCGTGGCCGAAATTTTTTAAAATAACAACCATTTTACGTTGGAAGATATCGAAAATAATATGTTTCTGAAGTGGATTAAAATCAATTGAAATTATATTCTACATTAAAAATTCGAACTGAAAAATCATAAACACAATCTATATTTTTAGGATAATTCTTTTTAAAATTTATTTTTCGGTAAATAATAAAATTTTATATATAAATAAAAGGTAATAAAAGATTATGGATCACAAATTAAAAACAAATCATTTTCTTTAAATTTCTTTGTCAAATTTAGACTTACCGAATAAAAAGACCCGTTATAAAATTATGAAGTAAAAATAGGACATTTTGTATACTTTTATATATTACGTTTACTTGTAAATGAGATTCCAGTATAAAGAGAGAAAGAGATTATTAAACTGATCGAGATGAACTTCATGTCAACTGTGAATGTATTACGTCTAAACTTGACGGAATAGATAAATACGTACCTATGAAAAATAATCATTTATAATCTCATGACGTGTCTAGGACCAACCAATTTAGGAACCTTTACGTCTCTTTGACAACTGTTCTTCCAAATTTAATATGTGACTAATTAGGAGTATAACATTTTATTGTGGTTCTCACTGCGGACGGAAAAGGAACCTTAATTATGGTAGTTTCTTTGAGAAAGTAAATTTAAAATATATACCTGATGAAGTGACACATGCAACGTTATCTGATTCACAAACACAAGGGATGTTTTAAGTACGGTTTTAGGATGGGGAGTCAAACTATCATAATCTTTCGTCCCGAAACCCTCGACTAATCCAGTATAATCACCTCGAGAGTATTTACTCTATGTCAAGTCATGTCAAGTCAAGTCAGAGTGTTAGCACAGGATGAGAAACGTTGGGGTACCTGTCGTCATGTAGTCCGGAAGGATAGGTAGTGGTTGAGGGTCTTAAATGAGTTTGAGTACAGGTAGTTCAGCCACTACGGTAGGTTGGTAGAGTAGGAGACAGCAGGGAAAGAGGAGAGTGAAGTTAGAAAGGGTCGTAGTCCCAGAAAAGTTTACTCAGTCGAGAAGCGTAGTCCACCGGTTTCATAAGCTCAAAGACGAAGTTGTAGTCAGGAAGGTTACTTGTGAGTCCCGACTAGAGGAAATGTTACCTGATCAACCTGGAGGAACGTCAGGTTCCCTGAAAGTTCTCAGAAGAGGTTGTGGTGTCAAGTTTTCGTAGTTAAGAAGACACGAATCGAAAGAAACATCAGGTTGAGAGTGTAGGTATGTACTGGTGACCTTTTTGGTATCGGAACTGATCTGCCTGGAAACAACCGTTTCATTACAGAGACGAAAACTTATACGACAGATCCAACCAGTATTGAAAAGAAGGTTCCTCATTCGTAGAAAATTAAAGTACCGACGTTAGTGGTAGACGTCACTAAAACCTCGGTTTTTCTTTTATTTTAGTCGGTGACAAATGTGACAAAGAGGTAGATATTCGGTAATTTACTACCCTGTTCCACGGTACTAGAAACAAAAGACTTACAACTCGAAATTCGGTAAAAAAAGTGAGAGGAGAAAGTGAAAGTAGTTCTCCGAGAAATCAAGAAGAAGTGAAAGACGGTATTCCCAACACAGTAGACGTATAGACTCCAATAACTATAAAGAGGGCCGTTAGAACTAAGGTCGAACACGAAGTAGGTCGGGTCGTAAAGAGTACTACATGAGACGAATATTCAATTTATTCGACCCACTGTTATACGTCGGAACTGGCTGAGAAAAGGATAAACCTTGGTCAGACAACAAGGTATAGGTCAAGATTGACAACGGAGGATTGGACGTATGTCTAAAGAGTACTCCATCTACTTCACCAGACTATAAGGGTAGAAAACTTCTTAAAAGGTCTCACACAACACCAGGTGTGTCAGTTTCCGAAACCGCATCAGTTATTTCGTCTTTTCTACAAAAAGACCTTAAGAGAACGAGAAAACTACTAGATCGTCTACAATCGCTAAACTAGAGACCAAGGAGACGGAAAAGATTTTGGTCGAACGTGTAGACCTTCAAGCATCAAGTGCATAACGACGTCAAACCGAACCTCTTAAAACTCGTAATAAAACGATCGCACACTGTACACACATTAACACGATATCAAAATCGTAAGAAACCGTAACGAAAAGAATCCCTAACTTTACTTTTGACTGGAAAAGGTCAGGACACCGGTGACGACTCAAAAGGTTTAAATGACCGTATAACTCGCGTCGTGAAGTAGAAAATCCTAAACTTTGTCGAGTTGACCTTAAGGTGGTGGAAGGGATCGAAACAAGTATCACTACGAAGGATTCCGGTGAACTGAAGTGTAAGGTCCTATAGACCGAGACACACTCACTAGTGTGGTAGTACTAATAGACCCAGAACTTCTAGTGAAAACATGTCAAGAAGACACATAAGAACGGTGGAGAAGAATTATAGAAGACGAAGACAATTCAGGTATGGTAAAGACAGGAAATAGCTCGGGTAGAAACGTACTTTACAAGGGAACCATAGAGACTAAAACAACTGCTCTAGAGATCAGAAAGGGTAAGACAACAAAAGGAGATAAAGAAACGTAACTAGTGACTCCTTCCGAAAGAATAGAGAGGAACGATAAGAAACCTTGAGACGTAAGTTTACCCATATAGAAAGGAAAAAAAGAAACGAAAACCGAAGAGAAGAAAAGAGTCGATAAACATTTCGGAGGAGTGTGTCGGTAAAACGAAAAAAGTAAAGAAAAAGAACTCCTACCAGAGCTAGGGACAAAGGACATGTTACAGTGTTTGGAGGCAGGTATCAAGTAATCCGTGAGATAGTCTAGATCAGGGAATTTAGATCAGAGTGAAAGTGACATATTAACATTCCCTAAACTAAATCCAGTATGGACTAACCAGATCACAAAAGGGGATGAAAGAAGTTAAATTCAGACTCATTTACTCTAATCACGAGAATATTTTCTCTGAGGTCTCTCGAGAGAGTAGGAAGTCGGAACTCCTGCGTTTTCTTCTGTCAGGAGACCTAGTTATACACCTGGAAATGGATTGTCTTATAGACAACAACAAAAAGTCAACGATTCAGTATAGACTGAGAAACGTTGGGGTGTCTCTCTTAAATGGACCTAGAATTAATAACTGAAATATCAGCAGTCTTGATACACTTTATTTATAAATGATATATTCAATACTCTAATACCATAAAAAATAATATCGTCGGGACTCTCAAGGAACCACCGAGTCTCCAATTTCGCAGACGGAGGTTACGCCCTCTGCACCCAAGTTAGGGACCCAGCCCTTCTAGGGGACCTCTTCCTTTACCGTTAGGTGAGGTCATAAGAACGGACCTCTTAGGGTACCTACCTCTTCGGATCATCCAATGTCAGGTGCCCCAGCGTTTCTCAGCCTGTGCTGACTCGCTGAAGTGGAATGGAAGTGGAATTGGGACTCTCTGATTCTGGTCACATACAAACGTACAAAGCAAAATTGACAACATCCAATTGTGTGTAATAGTAAGTTGAAGATGATAAGAGACACTCCTTGTGACAAAATATAGTACTACCATTTTGTCTTTATTGTATTTTGACTAGGTATATGTTAAGGTTGTCTTAATGATCTATTTTTAATCCTTACGGTCCTAGAGTCTCTGTTGAAACCAATTTCTGACTAAGCGACCTTATTAAAGTTACCACTACTTCTACTGCTGTTTATTACCTCCTTAATGTCTTATAAACAGGAAAGCACAGACCGACTCAAGTGAATGGTGATATAAAGGTTTCAAGTAGGTACACCATCGTAGATAATCTCTACACAGGGAAAAATACTTACTTATAAAGTAACGAGTATATACGACACAAAACTTATAACAGTAGACAACTACTTGTGAACCCAACAGAGGTGGAAAACTGATAACACTTATTATAAGATTCCTTATGACCATACGTTCGTAACCAAACTCAGGGACAAAAGTTAATAAATTAAATTTATAAATACATCCCAGCGACCCAGTACACCATCAAAACAAATCGAAAAACTCCTTTGTGGTTTGACAAATGATGAGACCCATATGGTAAAAATAGAAAGGTGATCATTACTGAACCCAGGGTTAAAGAGGTGTGGGAGTGGTTGTGAACAATAAATTTAAAAAGAACTAATGTTGATGGGATCATTCATACTTCACTATAGAGTAAAATCAAAACTAAATGCAAGGGGATTTCTGACTTCGATAACTCTTAGAAAAGTAAACAAAATCTGAAAAAATAGAAGAAATTTCTTTTCGAAAACAGAAAATCTACCTATTTCAATTTCTTTTCAGAAATAGAAGAAATTTCTGTTCAAGAAACAAATAATAAAAATTTAACTCAAAAACAGAAAAACAACAACAATATCCTTAACAAATATATAAAATCTATAATTTAAAATTAATCTTTATACTAAAGGTTTATAAAAGAAAATATGGTATCCAACAGAAAAGTAAGATTACTGTCACAACAAACTACGTGGTTTCAAAAACTAAAACTACTTCAAGTTAAATAGACAAAAAAAAATTAAAAGAACGAATACGAAATAATTTATAGATCATATGTTCTTAAATATCTCATTCTTTCATTAATCTCTAATGGTCCTTGACTCCTCTCCCTTAAACTCTACAATCACGAATTACCGATTTCTAAATAACGAACCTCACTACTTTCAAAACCTTTATCTACCACTACTACTAACAAGTTATAATACTAACATTAATTACGGTGACCTAATATTGAATTTTATAAATTTTACCATTCAGAAATCCCAAAAGGTGTATATTTTATTATTTTACATATGTATCTCTGTTGAAATGAGGAAAGAAAGGTTAAGTCTACAGAAATAAAGAAAAAGAACGAATAAACGAAACCGATCCTGAAAGGTTATGATACAATTTATCTTCACCATTCTTTTGTGAGAACAGTATAAGGTCTATAGTCTATTATTCAAAAGTTGGACAGTGACATCCCAGATCATAATAGTCACCTAATCTGTATGTCAATAGTGATACTCAACCATACAAGGAAGATATAGGTCAAACAACTCTTAAATATAGAACTTTCCCACACCTTATACACTTTGTGAAAAGGACATAAATGACTCTACTAGTCTCCTACAACGAAAAGAGTCAGCGATTCAGTACAGACTGAGAAACGGTGGGGCACCTGACATCGAACGGTCCGAGGAGACGGGTACTTTAAAAGGTCCGTTCTTGTGACCTTACCGAACGACAAAGGATGAAGTCCCCCAGCAGGACTGGGTCCCTAACTTGGACGTAGAGAACTCAGAGGACGTAACCATCCACCAAACAAATGACAATCACGGTGAACCCTTCGGGGTTACAAATGAGAATTAAGACAGTAAACACTACTAATGTAAATAATTAGACGTATACAGTTTAGTGGGAACGTAGTGTCTATACTTAAAGTGAAGTAGGACCACATACGAGAAAATAACACGACAACTCAAGTCAAACCCCCAAAGTGACCATCGAGTCTACCATTTCTTAGGTGGACGTTACACCCTCTGGACCCAAACTAAGGACCCAACACTTCTAGGGGACCTCCTTCCGTACCCTCGGGTGAGGTCACAAGAACGGACGTCTTAGGGGTACCTGTCTCCTCGGACCGTCCGATGTATGTCAGGTACCCCAGTGTTTCTGAACCTGTGTTGAATCCATGTTCTCCGAATTTTAGACCTTATTGTGTTCTCACGAAAGAATGGTGAGGATAAGTTGTACCATAACCTTTCAGGATCGGTTTCGTTTATTCGTTCCTTTTCTTTATTTCTGTAGACTTAACCTTTCTTTCCTCATTTCAACAGAGATGTATGTGTATGTAATAAAATATACATCTTTTGGGATTTTTGAATAGTAATCACGTGTGTGTACTCAAGTCAAACAATTATATGACAACTCTTAAAAACATATATATATAAAGTCTATATAACTGACATCAAAGGAAAAGAGCCTCACAGGAATAGGTCTAAACTACACCCTATTACGATTGAACTACTCAAACCCTCATAAAGAGAAGTTAAAAACCCTTCTCAAACTCTGTCCAACCGTAAGTAATAGGAAACCTACAAACTATCGGGAAACTAGGACCCGAAATACAACAACTCTTTAAAAACTAATGACGAAGTCAGAGGAAGTACTAAGAACCAGATGAGCCTAAAAGATAAAGAAGTCTGGACCAGAACCATCCAAATTACAAAGATCCTTAAACAGGTAAAAGAAATCCAACAGGTTAAACAACCACATATTAACAAGTATCTTCAGAGAAACTGGATTAGCCGTATACCTCCCGTAAGGTAGGTTGTCGTGGTCTTATGTGTAAGAAGAGTTCGTATGTACTTTATAATAGGTCCTATTTAGTATACAATCCCGTGTATCGTTCAGAATTGTTTGAATTCTTCTAATTTTAGGATAGTTCATAAAAAGGTTAGTGTTAACATGTTTTGATCTTCAATTTATTATCCTTCTTTTAATCTTTTAAGTGATTACGAATCTTTAATTCGTTGTGTTAGGACTTGTTAGTTACCCAACTTTTTCTTTGGTTTTCCACTTAGTCTTTCATAGAACTCTGTTTACTTTTACTTACATGTACATGTTTTACGTACCCTACATTATTTGTGAAAGATTCTTTTCTTAAATATCTCATTTACAAGTGTATTGTTTTTCCCCTTTTAGAGTTCATATGTTGGATTGAAATATACAGTTTTTTAATATTTTTGTTTTATTCAGATTCCAATCGTCTTCTTTCTTTTATTATTTCTAATCTTGTTTTTCTTTATCTTTCATCTTTCTGTTATCTTTTTTTAGTTATTTTAACTCAATCAAAAAAAAATTTACGTGTTTTAATTGTTTGAAAATCGATTTCGTTAGTTCTTTTTCTTCTGAGTTTTTCTTTACTTTGATATTTATTCTCTAATGTTGTCTGTGGTATCTTTATATATCCTATTATTCTCCGATACTACTTGTTAATATACGTATTAGAGAGACACTGTTGTAAGACAGAAATAACCAAGAGAATTCTTTTAATTTTCGGAGTTATAACATGACTTTTGTCAACGAACCTACTGGTACCGAACAGGGGAACATAAAATACAAAGACGATCCTAGTTGATAAAGTAACGGAGTGCACTGTAAAAAGAAGTGAGACGAGACCTGATATTGTGAAGACGAGAGAAAAGAACTTACCCTATGTGAGAGAGGAAAATTATAGGAGTGGGAGAACAGGGGAAGTAGAACAATTAGATAAGAAATGGAATTCATGAGCACAATCTTGAATATCGGGTCGTATAGAGAAGGGAGGTCAAATCAATCTACTCGTGAGGACAATAAAATTTGATGAATGAAGCAACATAATATTAAAGTAAAAATTTTATAAAGGTAGAGAGGTAACGTGGTTTAAATATTGAATTTTCCATCTGATGACCTATAAAGAATTCGTATAGGGAACAGTAACGACACAACTAATTCGTTTATTCGAGTGAAGGAGATTCACCATTCAATATTAAAGTTGTACCCGGGTAGATTAGGTTTCCGGGTATCAGGAAGTGAAATACGAGAGAGCACTTACCTTGTCTAGTAGTCCGGTCCCACTACAGCTACGTACTCCGTCCCACGAGTTCCGACCATGTGACCCCACTGTGACTCCCTACCCTACCCCTCCCTCCACCTTCCCTCCCAGTCCTACCCCTTTTGTACATATGGGTACCGACTAAGTACACTTACATACCGTTTTTGATGGTGTTATAACATTTCATTAACCGGAGGTTAATTTTAATTTTGTTATTTGTATTTTCTTTTCTTTTTTACTTTCTTTTACGTAGAGCACTTACTTTCCTGCAATTTTTTACTTGCTTTTAATTTTATATGACTTTATCCATTCTACCTTACTGGAGTATCTTATGTTATTTTTATTGAATGTCTGATCGAAGGGTTAAAAATTTTAATAAGATGTAACAGGTGGGTATGTACGCATTCTGTGCTACGAGAGGTTTGTACATGAACACAGGATCACAAGACAATCCACCTCTACCGTCTTTTTAAAAAAGAAAGATCATCTTTAAATCTACCTAAGCCTCAAATAGTTTTTATTTGAATGTATCCTTCACAATCACCATTTCTTGGACGGACGGTTACGTCCTCTACGTTCTCTACGGTCAAGTTAGGGACCCAGTCCTACTGGGGGAGCTCCTCGCCTACCGTTGGGTGAGGTCGTAAGAACGGACCTTTTACCTGTCTCTTCAGACTACCCCAGCGTTCCTCGGCCTACACTGACTCCGATGAATCATTATCGTGATCCCTTTTTTTTTTTCGATTTTCGGATTGATTAGAGTCAATAATTGACGTTACTCTTTTTGACGATTCTGACACGAATAAGATTGGACGGAGAAAAAGACAAGAGGTCTAACTCTTAGATATTGAATATCAACTCAATATATTTAAATTACATTTTTTAATATTGATACCTTCGTAGAGTCAAGTTTTTCATAACTCTTACCTATCCCAAAGTAAAAAATAATATTAAAACCCTCGTATAGTTGAGACGATCCATAACGAATCATAATACGTGAAAAACTTTTATATATTGGTTAGTTGGAACCTAAAACAGATTATTTTTCGAGTTTAGGGAGGTAGAGGCTATTTTTCGAAAGATATACTTATTGTCGTAATCGAGAGGTATGGTGGTCACAGTACTATATCTCTACTGTGGTCCTTCTACTTCGTCAACGTTTTTTCGTCATCCACCGTTATGGTGTCTTTCATAATTATAATCCTAGGAGACTGAACTAAAAGTTAGATACGACCTAGTTTAATAGATCCCATTTAGTTGTCTCACTGACAGATATTAGTACGACTTATAAACTTCGTTTTCTCCTGTCGTTTAAAGTAAAGACTTTCATCTTTATCTGTTTCATCTTAATAGATTGAAGAAAGTTTTTTATCGTGATCTCCTGACTACGAACTAATACGATTAGTAGCGACTAAAAAGAACAAAACTTAACCTAAATCTTTATTGTGAACCTCACTAAACGTGTAAGCAGAAGTAACCCTTTAGTCGGTCCGAGGAATCCGACTGTAAGTTCCGAGAGAATACTAGACTACTTTTAGCTACAAACTAAAACTGGATAAGGAGAGTTGTATGTCGGAAAATAACCGTTATCATCGAATGGCACGACGAGTGATTTCGAAGTGTGATAACATGGTGAACTCAATGGGAGGGTAAGGGTCAAATATTTTTGGACAGATAGGACGTCTCATTCCTGAACAATTTAACCAACATGTGTGTTACAGACTATGTGTCGTTCCCGGGTCATTCATAAACAGTTTCCCGGGTTAGCTTCATAGTGACTTATTCTTGAACAGTAGGAAAAGAACCTCAAGTCAGAACAATCTCCGTGGAATACACGTCTTATAATACAGTTTCTTTAGTGTTAGTATCCACTAACAAAACGAATTCCCTTAGTGAATTTAAAAATAATTTCCTTAAAGTGATCTCATATAAATTTTCTTTCGTCTGTAGTGAAACGGTTGTTTTCACATATATCAGTTTCGATACAAATAAAGGTCTTCAGTACATACCTACACTCTAAACCTCGTAGTTCTTCCGACTCACGACTTCTTAACTAGTTTGACACCACGACCTGTTCTGAGAACTTTTAAGGAACTTGTCGTTTCTCTAGTTTGGTCAGTTAGGATTTCCTTTAGTTGGGACTTATAAGTAACTTTCCTGACTACGACTTCATTCTCAAGGTTATGAAACCGGGGGTCTACGTTTCTCTCCTGAGTAACCTTTTCTGAGACTACGGTCCTTTCTGACTCCCGTCCTCCTCTTCCTCCACTGTCTCCTACTCTGCAAACTCACCGTAGTGACTGAGTTACCTATTCTTAAACTCTTTGAGGCCCTTCGTCACTTGTTGTCTCCTCGGACAACACGGCGACAGGTGGAGAACCCCCAACGTTTCTCAGTCTGTACTGAATCGTTGACTTGTTGTTGTTTTTGAAACGTGATTGTCAGATGAATACGTACTTATAAGAAAAGACTCGATCCTGAAGTCGTTCTATAGGATCGGATAAGTTTTTTTTTTTTTTTTCTCTCTCTCTCTCTTATTTTGTCGGCCTACCTCTACCCCTGAAAGTATTAACTATTCTTACGATCAAATGGGAGAAAATGAACTGAACCTAAGACACATAGACCCTTGACTTAGGATGTTGTAACCGAAACTTTAACCTGTCCGACAAGACACCACGAAAAGTCCAAACATTGGAACCACTTCCTAAACAACAGAAACTCGGAATCAATAGTAGATATTCTATGTTTACTATAATGTATATGGAGTGACATTTTAACAGACATTTTAACAAATCTTATCTCAGACATAATATCATCCGTAAGTCATTTACAGTCTCTGTGTATAAAAAAAACCAGTATGTCATTCTATAAACCCCGAAGGGGCCACCAAGTCTACCATTTCTTAGACGGACGTTACACTCTCTGGACCCAAACTAGGGACCGAACCTTCTAGGGGACGTCATCCCGTCCTTTTGGGTGAGGACACAAGAACGGACCTCTTAGGGTACCAGTCCCCTCGAATCGTCCGATGTCAGGTGCTCCAACGTTTCTCAGTCTGTTCTGACTCACTGATTCGTATCGTGTCGTCATTCTATAAATCAAATTTGCGACGACGACGACGGTTCAGGGAAGTCAGTACAGGCTGAGACACGCTGGGGTATCTGCCGTCGGGTGGTCCTAGGGGGCAGGGACCCTAAGAGGTCCGTTCTTGTGACCTTACCCAACGGTAAAGGAAGAGGTTACGTACTTTCACTTTTCACTTTCACTTCAGCGAGTCAGCACAGACTGAGAGTCGCTGGGGTACCTGACGTCGGATGGTCCGAGGAGGCAGGTACCCTAAAAGGTCCGTTCTCAGGACCTCACCCCACGGTAACGGAAGAGACTCAAATTTGTGATCCATTCGCATATACTGGTCTCTTCCTTACCGTGGGGTGAGGTCCTGAGAACGGACCTTTTAGGGTACCTACCTCCTCGGACCATCCGACGTCAGGTACCCCAGAGACTCTCAGTCTGTGCTGACTCGCTGAAGTGAAAGTGAAAAGTGAAAGTACGTAACCTCTTCCTTTACCGTTGGGTAAGGTCACAAGAACGGACCTCTTAGGGTCCCTACCCTCTCGAAGTACCCGGCGGCAGATATCCCAGCGTGTCTCAGCCTGTACTGACTTTGCTGAACCGTCGTCGTCGTCGGGGTTCGGATATACTGTACAAAGTACAGATTTTAAATTTGAAAATTTTTTGTCTTTAACACGTCAAGTCGTTTGAAATAAAACGTATCTTTTTCGAGTCTCTCATTTTCATTGTATTTATTTGGATACCGTCAAATCACACTATCCGGTGTATGTGTAAAAATAAAATAAAAGATAATAAATGGAATTTTTGTATGTATGTGTGTGTACTCAAACTGGGACCCATTGAGAGTGATTTTAAAGTGTTTCGTTTAATAAATTCGTATAGGCCAATTATCTGTGATACCATAAACTGAATCTCAAATCGACTGGTAAATTCTGTGATGTCTTGGGTTGCATTTTACATCAATTTTACCCTTGTTGGGTCTTATCTCAGGAATCCACAGTTATTTACAACGTCTCAAGTATCTTTTTCCACTTCCTTTAACATCTCCCATAACCGGCTAAAAATAACTAAGACCACAGATCCTAACAATTTCTAAAAGTCTCGTTGGTTTCACATTCACCTTACTTTAAGTTTCAATACAGATCAATGTTGAAGACTATCGTCTTGAAAGTATGATGGATAATTTCCCATTTCGGCATCCCCAATGCCGATTCGGTCTCTTCTGACTAGTTATACTAAACAACGGCTTAGAATTCTTTATAAAAAAGAATAAAAGAATGGAGTACATTGGGAGTCGGAGTAACGTCGTCTAGTACCTTCAGAGTTTGGATTAAATCTACCCTTTTAAATTCTGTTTTGAACGTACTCAATTTTTATAACAGGTCAATATTATTCACATTATACATGCATACACACACACGAGTCAGAGACTCAGTCCAGACGGAGACGGACACAGAAGGTCGGTGTGATAAAAGAGAGTCAAAAAGTCCGTACGAGAAGAACGGAATCCCGGAAACATGAACAGTAAGGTAGATTGGGTGAAGGGGAAGTGACCCAATTGAGAGATGAGAAGTTTACAGACGAGTTTAAAAGGACTAGGATTGTCCGAACGAGTCCTGGGTTCCTCCTACGAAATAAATAAAAGAAAAGGAGAGATAAAGTTTATCGTCACAGATACTTATACAAACATAGAAATAAATTAACAATCAACAAATTGGTTGATTCGATATTCAAAGTACTCGTACCCCGAGTACAGAGGGAACGAGGGAGACAAAGTATGGGGTCGGACGAAAGATCGTACTACACCTACACGTCACAACTTACCTTCTTATTGTACAAACGGAACTGTTGATTCCACCTCGTTTAGACCCTACACTAAGAGTCGGAATGTAGATCGTTACACCTCTCCCTTTTGTCTCCGTTCCCTAATGGGTCTCAATTTCATCGCTAACTTATCGATGACAATCACAGTACCCATTACCGTCGACGAAATGAATAACTGTGTATCACCGTCGACTACCGGTATACAACCTGGTGTCACCCGAATTTAAGACAAATTAAACGGACCCCGGAACGGTGGTTGGCCCATACTCGTTGGATAAATCCATTATAGTCTGAGACGAAGGAGTAGATATTTTAATCCTACAATCATGTAATAGTAATAATAATAATATTAATCGTTATTGTACCCCTCTTGGATCATTATTATCACCACCTTGAATGGATTGAACTGTGAATTCTTACTGTAAAGAGAGGACAAGGTAGGTCTGATTTTAATAGTCAATATAGACTGAGAAACACTGGGGTACCCGATATCGGGAGGTCCGAGGAGATAGGTACCCCTAAGAGGTCCGTTCTTATGACCCCACCCCACGGTACGGGAGGAGGTCCCCTAGAAGGGTTGGGTCCCTGCTCTGAGTCCAGAGGGTGTCACGTCCGTCTAAGAAATGACAGACTCGGTGGTCTCTTAGGGTTGATTTTATCAAATAAGTAAGTAGAGAAATATATGATAAAATAAGTTGACTACCTTGTTTGGGACAAAGGATAGGGGATTAACGAACGACCTGTTCTCTATAAGTATTTAGTATTTCTCTCGAGGTCTTTTTGTAGATGAAGACGAAATAACTGATACAGTTTCGGCAACCGACACACCTAGTGTTGTGTGAGACCTTTTAATATATCTACCCCTATGGTCTGGTGTAATGGACGGAGGACTCTTTAAACATACGTCCAGTTCTTCTTTGTCAATTTTGACCTGTACCTTGTCTGACCAAGGTTTAACCCTTTCCTCAAACAGTTCCGACATATAACAATGGGACGAATAAATTGAATGTACGTCTCATGTAGTACACTTTACGACCCGACCTACTTCCTGTTCGACCTTAGTTCTAAAGACCCTCTTTATAGTTATTGGAGTCTATACGTCTACTGTGGTGGGAATACCGTCTGTCACTTCTTGATTTCTCGGAGAACTACTTTCACTTTCAACAAATTTTCAATCGAATTTCGAGTTGTAAGTTTTTTAATTCTAGTACCGTAGACCAGGGTAGTGAGGTTCCGTTTATCTACCCCTTAACTACTTTTGTAAAAACCCCCGAGGTTTTAGTGACGTCTACCACTAACGTCGGTACTTTAATTTTCTGGGAACGAGGAACCTTCTTTTCGGTACCGGTTGGATCTGTCGTATAATTTTTCGTCTCTGTAATGAAACGGTTGTTTACAGGTAGAGTAGTTTCGATACCGAAAAGGTCATCAGTACATACCTACACTCTTAACCTGATATTTCTTCCGACTTGTGACTTCTTAACTACGAAAACTTGACTCCACAACCTCTTCTGAGAACTCTCAGAGAACCTGACGTTCCTCTAGTTTGATCAGTTAGGTTTTCCTTTAGTCAGGACTTATAAGTAACCTTCCTGACTACAACTTCGACTTTGAGGTCATGAAACCGGTGGATTACGTTTCTTGACTAAGTAAACTTTTCTGGGACTACGATCCTTTCTAACTTCTGTCCTCCTCTTCCTCTACTGTCTCCTACTCTATCAACCTACAGTAGTGACTGAGCTACCTGTACTCAAACTAGATTGAGACCCTCAGCCACTTCCTGTTCCTTCGTACCACACGACGTCGGGTACCCCAACGTTTCTCAACCTGTACTGACTCGCTGACTTGACTACATGTGAGAAAAGTCTGAGTTAAAATGTCATGAGTCTTTATGACATAAAAGACAAGAGGGAGTATAAGAGATAAATCGAGGGATAGGGGAGAAAGAAAAATTTTCAAACTTTACAGGTACAAGTTAGAACTTAAACAAAAGAGAGAGGGTTTTTCTAACACCAAAAGTGCAGGAGAACAGAAAGAAGAGTCCGTAAATGATCGAGTCCACCTTCGAGAGGGACCACCTTCCCGTATGCCGACCCACCTACCCCACACAGAAGACCCGTCCACGTCCGTGTAAAGGTCCGTTCTTCATACTGTTTTCATATCACATCTCAAGATAACCTTATCAGAGCTACAGGACATCAGATCTTGAAATTCTATCGAACTAATCTTACACAACCCCTAATCTCTCTCTGGTCTCTCTGGTCTCGGTTCTCCCCTTTTCATACGACATATACTCATTAAAAAGAGTTAGAGTGAAGGATTATGTACCTCTTGTTATTCTTAGGTACATTGGATCTCCACATTAGCTTTCCATGTGAAGGGATTTCTACCTCTGCGTTGTAAAGTAAACCTCGAGTGATTCTGCTAAAACGTACAATTTTCGTTTTTGGATTCTTTAAAAAGAATTTTACGACTAGGGACATCAAGTTAGGAATCAACGTTATGTTTTTCACTAGAATTCTGAACTTTCGGTAATATTTCTGATATTTATAATAACCGTTAAAAGAGATATTCTTTCGTATTCACATAAATCCATAAACTCAATACACATGAGTCCTTCATTCCCGATATAATTTTATGGGTATTAAGAAACATAGATTTTCTAATTTTAAATTTATAAACTTAAATATACCGTATCGCATAATTGTACCATATACGGAAACATGAGATTCACGGTCAAAAGTGTAGATGAGACAGAAGACTCTTTGAGTTTGATTTTTCTAATATTATCATTTATCCGACTCAGATCCTATACGTAATGGAAGGGGATAACAATTTCGTATTAAGGAGGACGAAACGGTAGTATACAGTGAAAAGGCAAAAAGGTCACGTAAAAGGACAACTCTTTGGTCAACCTCGACCACTTACGAAGGGGTATCTCTTTAACGTTCACTTTAGTAAACTCTTGAAAACATGTAATTGGATTTTAATAAAGTAGAAAATTCCTTTAACTCGGGGGTTTAATAATTGAAAACGAAACATAAATGGTGTCACTTACGAAAGATAAATTAAGATATAATTCACTTTTGAAACGAGGAACTTAAGATGATGGTAAGGACTTCTCGCCCTTTTTCCTTCGTTAAGATCGTGAGGCAGAAGTGACTTTCGGAGATATAAAATGTTTCTTTAGTTCGGTTCTATTAATGGAGTTTAAAAAACAGTGATTTTTCACTTTCGACTTACGATAGTGTGTGACCATGTTTACATTATAAACATCATTCATACCACTTTCAATACATTTCTAGATGAAACTTGAGATCCCCTCCATGTTTGCCATGTCTACTTGTTTTCATAAGGAAGGGAATTAATAAACACTTAAGATGATGTGACGCTCGAAGGAATCTCACGTCTTCAAGTTAATGTTCAAAGGACACTTTTCATCGTGGACCCATCTTATTCACCTCCCCTTCTGTTTGTTTGTTTTGATTTTGTTTTTTTTTAATTTCTTTGGGGGGGTGTGTGTGTGAAATAAATCTGTCGTTTGGAAAGTCTACGACCTCCTTCCCACCACCTCGATCTCCTTGTAAGTGACGTCAACAGTCGAGAGGGCTATGTTTCAATAGAGACCCTTGTCGAAAAAGGTAAAAAAAAAGGAATATCTAAGGTAAAATAACAAAGATTTGTGTAAAAAGAGTTCTCAGTGGAGAGTCTACGTATTTGGAACAAAGTTCGTCACCGACGGAAAAGGATGGTCTTATAAAAGATGTATGTAAACATTTATCAGACTACTTTTGAGGGAAACTATATATAGAACTATACGAACTTGGAATCTCCCGTGTAGAGACGGAATCAAAGGAAAAAAATTTAGGGTTTAAGAAAGAGTATTGTCCAATTTCATCCTCGTACTATTATGGACATCTATGGTCTTCATATCCTAATATGGTATTACAAAACGAAACCTTTATTTGAGGTTTAGGGACTTTTTTAATCGATTAAAATTACAAGGGTACGACCAAATAATATTTCTGATTTTGGGTAAAAGATGGTTATTCGTATAAATAAACCTTTATAACTACATGTAACCTCTCCTTTTATTAAGTAGGACAAAAAAGGTAGTGAGAGGGAATACTTATATGTTCAGTTGGTCTTAGTACTGGTAAAGAGATAAAAGTAGTTATTTTCAGTGGTTGTCACAGTTATGACTGTTGTCGTATTGAGTTATCACTTAGTATTCAATCGAAAAAGTCACGGGTACTCTTGTAAAGTAGAAAGACTTTAATCGTACTAAGTGAGATAACCACGATAATACATTTTACGTATTTTAAATAGATCATTAATAATCAAATTGTCTCAAAGTTTGAAAAATTTTCAAACTGAGTTTAGTAAGTTCTCCTTAGAGAAATAAATGGATATTCTGTTTAGATAAGACTAAAGTTGTCATTAAATTTTTAAAGTATTTTAAACATGTCAAGAAAAATCAAATGTTTCTAAAAAAATGTTTGTTATCGTGTATAAAAGTAGTAGAAATATCAGAAGTATCATTATTTTTGGAAATTAACTTTGAATAAAACACTGTTAGTAACAAAATTGTCAAGAGTACTCGTTTTTGACAAATTAGAGTGTTGTTACAGTATTTGTCAAGATAATGACAGGAAATTCAATAAATAAATAAACACCGACACGACCCAGAAGTAAGGGCACGTGTCCGAAAAAGATCAACGCCGTTCTCCCCCGATGAGAGTACAACGTTACACACCCGAAGAGAAATGTTACCGAAGAGAACAACGTCTCGTACCCAAGATCCGACATATCTGAAGTCATCCACGTGAGACCGAATCAATCGAGACACGATACACCTTAGAAGGGTCTAGTTCCTAGTTTGGGTACATTTGAGTATAAGATTCTATTGACCCGATGATTCTCCGTACTCTCAGGGAACTGACAGGGAACCTGACGTTCCTCTAGGTTAGTCAGGCAGGATTTCTTTTAGTAAGGACTTGTAAGTAACCTTCCTGAGTATGACTTCGACTTTAAGGTTATGAAACCAACGGACTACCCTTTTTGACTGAGCTAAGTAAACTTTTCTGGGACTACGACCCTTTCAAACTTCCGCCCTCCTCCATCCCTGTTGTCTCCTACTCTACCAACCTACCTACCGTAGTGGTTGAGTTATCTGTACTCAAACTCATCTGAGACCCTCAACCACTACCTGTTCCTCCGGACCGTACGACGTCAGGTACCCCTACGTTTCTCAGTCTGCACTGACTCGTTGACTTGACTTGACTTGACTTGACTTGACTCCTTCGTATCGACTCCAATGTTGGTTCCGTTAGACTGAGACCTCGGACGTACAAACAGGTGATAAAAGTCAGCTCTTGGACCCCAACTACATTGGTTTTACCGGAAGATTGTGACTCCTTTAAAATATTTTGACCTTAATCTCAACATTGGTACTGTAACTTCGATTGATTGGACCAACCAACCTCAACATAAACGTTTCTGTTACGAATTTCTTTACTGTCTTTAGTTCTGTATTTTTAACTTCTGAACCCTTCGTGTTAGTTGTGTATCAAGAAACTTTTCTTTTAAATTACTACATTGAGACATATATAAAAAGTACATAAATTTCGTCCTTTTTACCTTATATGAATTCATATGTAAATAAACAAATTTTAAATAACACATGAAATAATATATATTTGACACCTTTTGATGTCTTAAAGTGTCTGTACTAGGGATAGGAGTTCCCGGAATACCAAGTCTCTTCTCCGATTTCTATACTCTTAGAATGTGGAAGTGTTATTAAGTATAAAAGTCTCTAAAAAATATTTAGTAAAATGTGGTTGAGACAATTTATCCATACACTACTAGAGAGAAAGTGTTTATTCATTTGACTTAAAGTCTCTATACTGTACCGAGTAGATTTAATTTTCAACAATTACTTATGTAATTCCTCCTCGTGTGTTTTTTCTGGTGCTCTTTCCATACTCGTTCTACTATACCTTAATAGTTTTCTATATCTACCTCTATAATGTCTTCTGAAATACCTTCTGTATTATCTTTTAGCTCTTAACGTTCAATCCAATGATCCCCATTTCATCCTTATACTGGTCAATTCAAAATCTATTGTGGTCTTCTTCCTGGTTTCCTCCGGTCTTATACGTTTACATAAGTATATTGTTGTTAGTCATATTACAGAGACTTCGAAACCATTTCCCTTTACCCACCCTCTTTTATATCCGTCATCCTACCTTAGTCTAAAACCTCATGAATCTTACGGAATTTTGAACAAAATTAAATTATTTTCTGACTGAAAAAAAAGAAAATTAATGTCTGTACTGTACTTTTGATAGAATTCTTTTAATTAGATCCTGGGAGTTTATCATATTTGACTTTTACTTTTCTAACCTTAGTCTCAGGTAAGAGTAGATGATTATCGAAGAGCTTAAAATTCATCGATACTTAGTGGACCCTTATAACAATTTTTACGTCTATAGCCTTAGTCATTCAAGTCCCTACTCTCGACTCTAAAACATAAAAATAATTCGAGTGTCATTTAAGATTCCGAGGTATCGACCAGACGACTACAACTTATCGTCTCTAAGTTTAGTAGAAGATGGGTACAGAGACTTTTGTTCTTTACTACATCTCCAAAGGAAGGATACTCTCCGTTTATCTTGGAACTTGAACGTTATGGACTCCTACACATTCAACTTCGAACTCAGAATTTTCTATTTAATACATGATTTTGGAACTGTCTTTTCCCGTTTCTATTATTTCGACATTGACGGTTTAGACTCGAGTCGTCAGTGGGTTACGATCTTCGGAGATCGTTGCCGAATGGCACAACACCGTATAGGAACCTTTGAAGTGTCAATGTCGTGTGAAGTTAGTGGTTACAGGAGGTGTCGGTCGTCCCCGGGTTATGATAGTGTGGGTTGAGAGACGGAGGGTTGATCTGAGTTCCTTAGAGTCGCAGTTGGTAATATGGGAAAAAGAGTCTAGGAGCGGATCGAGAGGAATCCTTCGAGAGGAAGGATAGGAACTAAAGAAGTCAAGTCAAAATCACTATTTGTTATAAACTAGTTATAAACTATTTGTTATATTTTTAGCAGTAGTAATGGTTTCGTAGTATTTATGGTCGAGACAACTGTACACTGAAGGAGATCGGGAAAATGACTTTGAGGTATGAAGACTATTCTTCCGTGACGTAAAAAGAAGATTTTACACACAGAGTCTACGGGGTGGTTTCTCTACAATAGTAACAGTACAAAATGTAAAAGATCTATGAAGACAGTAAAAAAAGTTAAAATAATGTCATACCAACTAAATGTTACAATACATCAAAGACGACACGTCGTCAAGTGTATGTATATTGACGAGAAAACATCTAAGAAAAGGGTATATCCAGGAATGTCTTATAACTCTTCTCAAGGGACACGATATGTCATCCAGAAACAATCAATAGATAAAATATAGATTTATTACATATAAATAATTAGTGTCATAGGGTTAAATAAGGAAAAAGGAGATGAGGACGAAAAAGAGGACCACTGGTATTCAAATAAAAGACATCGACACTGAGATAAAGACAAAACATTCACTCAAGTAAACAGAGTAAAAAAAAAAGTCTAAGATGTATATTTACTATATAAACAGAAAGAGACAGACTTAATGAAGTGGGTCATAATAAGTTTATAGTCAGGGAACCTGAATGAACAGAATAAAAATTATTGAATTCAGACAAGCGTGGTTTGACCAGATTCTTGTCTTTGATGTTCACCCTGTAGGATTCTCACGGGGGGGTGTGTGTTTAAATTATTATGGGGTACCTTAGAGTCTCTCAACGAAATCACGTGATGTCAACAAATTTATAGAATTGTAGGGATTCTTAGTGTACCCTAGAACAATTATCTTGTTTGGCTATCCGAGATATAAAAGTGGGACGAATAAATTGAATATAAGTCTCATGTAGTACTCTTTACGGTCCGACCTACTTCGTGTTGGACCTTAGTTCTAACGGCCCTCTTCATAGTTATTGGAGTCTATACGTCTACTGTAGTGGGAATACCGTCTCTCACTTCTTGATTTCTCGGAGAACTACTTTCACTTTCTTTTCTCACTTTTTCAACCGAATTTTGAGTTGTAATTCTATTATTTCTAGTACCGTAGACCAGGACAGTGAAGTACCGTTTATCTACCTCTTTGTCATCTTTGTCACCGTCTGAAATAAAAGAACCTGAGGTTTTAGTGACGTCTACGACGGACGCCGATACTTTATTTTTCTGCGAACGAGGAACCTTCCTTTCACTACTGGTTGGATCTGTCGTATAATTTTTCGTCTCTGCAATGAAACGGTTGTTTCCAGGCAGATCAGTTCTGATACTAAAAAGGTCATCAGTACATACCTACACTCTCAACCTGATATTTCTTTAGACTCACGACTTCTTAAGTACGAAAACTTGACATCACAACTCTGAGAACTCTCAGAGAATCTGACATTCTTCTAGGTTGGTCAGGTAGGATTTCCTTTAGTCAGGACTTATAAGTAACCTACCAGACCAAGACTTCGACTTTAAGGTTATTAAACCGGTGGACTACACTTCTTGGCTGAGTGACCTTTTCTGGGACTACGACCCGTTTTAACTTCCACCCTCCTCTTCCCCTACTGTCTCCTTCTCTACCAACCTACCGTAGTGACTGAGATACCTGTACTCAGACTCACTTGGGCCCTCAACCACTTCGGACCGCACGACGTCAGGTACCCCCAATGTCTCTCAGTCTGTGCTGACTCACTGACTTTACTTGTCCGACATGGGGGTCTCCAAGGTTAAGTACTCAATATTTTTGACCTTGATACATAAACGTAAAACACCCAACGGTAAAGGAAGAGGTCCCCTAGTAGGGATGGGTCCCTAGCTTGGGCTCAGAGAGCGTAACGTCCGTCTGTGAAATGGCAGACTCGGTGGTCCCTTCGGTTCCCTACCCTTATAGTCTGGTGGACTGGACGGAGAACTCTTTAGACATACGTCTAGTCCTTCGTTGTCAATCTTGACCTGTACCTTGTTGTCTGACCAAGGTTTAGCCCTTTCCTTATGTAGTACATAAACATAAACTTCGTAGTGACACGATTCAGTGAAGTCATAAAAGACTGAGGAACGTTGGGATACCTGTTGTCGGACGGTCTAAGGAGACAGGTACCCTAAGAGGTCTGTTCTTATAACCTTACCCAACGGTAAAGGATGAGGTCCCCTAGAAGGACCGGGTCCCCAGTTTAGTTTGGAGGTAGTGAAAACAGAGAATTTAACAGTCCTCACAAGAAATGGGGATCACGGTGGACCCTTCGTAGTGGGGTCGAATGAAGTTAAACGTGTCAGAACCTAGAGGGAGATTTTCGTGTTTATATCAGATTCCTTAAGTCTCTATGTACAAAAAGTAGACAACAAAAAGTCAGTGAGTCAATACAGACTGAGAAACGTTGGGGTGCCTGACGTCATACGGTCCGATGGGACTGAACGTAGTAGAGGAGCTCGAACCAGTTTGACTACAGGTAACTCAGTTACTACGGTAGGATGGTAGAGCAGAAGACAGCAGGGGATATTCCTCTAGTTTGGTCAGTTAGGATTTCCTTTAGTTAGGACTAATGAGTGACCTTCCTGACTAGGACTTCGAGGTTATGAAACCGGTGGACTATGCTTTTCGACTGAGTAATCTTTTATGAGACTACGACCCTTTCTAACTTCCGTCCTCCTCTTCACAGCGTGTCTCAAAAAGTAGACTGAAGTTAGTTTTTAGTTGGTACACTGTGACCTGTACAGTAAACCGAACAAACGCAGATTTTCAAAGTGTAGACTAACATTTACACTAATACTTAAAAAGTCACAGGTAAGGTCAAGACAAATAGATGCTTAGACATTTATAGATTAGTAGGTTGTTTATAACTTACGTTTTCCTTTCGTAAGGTCTATTTATTTCTTACTTTTATTCCGTCCTGGTTCGTCTCTTAATCCTTATTCTTTTTTTTGTTATAATCATCCCATATTTGAAAAAGACTAAGTAGTGAATTCTAATTTGCGTCATAGGACTTCTTAATTGTGTTGACGTAAAACGTCGAAGAAGATTTGGACTCGATAGTGCATAAAAAGTATAAGACTATGAGAAAAGAGTTCGACAAAGATATATTTTCTCGGTCGTACGGCATACACTTCTTACTAGACTGAGTCCTACTTATTAGGTTTCAGTCTGTTACACTTACCCAATTAAAATCCTGTCCGTTTCGATCCCCACAACGAAGTCTGAAACGTCTAAAGAAACCGTTTTATCCGGTTCAAAGCACCCGGATTTAAGAGCAGAAAAAGTCATAGGGACCTACTATTAAATTTCCCTCGTACGAGTAGTCATTCGGAAGAAGGGACCATTACAAGTATCATACATCTTCGGTGGAGACTTAATACTATTATTCCATAATCGCAGGTGAGACTTAACGTTCGTGTGTAGAGGGCAACAGACATTACGTCGACGAACGTACACCACCTTTACTCTTTGAAAATACTTTATTAATAGAAGTCTTATTGAGACTTGTAAATACTTTAATTTACAATAAATAAGTAATTGTAAACTTTTTGGTCTTTATAGAAAGGTAGACGGAAACTACTTTAGTCGAGAAATAAGTCAAACTATAATGGTGTTTAATCAGTCGAACGGAAAGTGCGAGAAGCAAAGGAAATTGAGAATTTTCACTACACATGATAGCGAATTTCTGTTACGAGAGGCGACTACTTTGTCGGTGTTTAATGTGTCTGTGTTATACTCTTGGAAATTATTCGACTTATCTTCATAAATGTTATACGTAGATACGTACCGACAGACTTGTCAAAACGAATCTAAAGTATAAAGTGAAAGATACCGACCAAACTACCTTCAGAATTCTCTTATTCTGGTAAAACATCGAAAAGTACTAATGATAACACGAGACAATATTTGACATATACGAAGTAAATCTATACGATTTATCATAAAAAGAAACAATTATTACCTTTTTTATAGAAAAATATGTCACAAGTCTTACTTGTAATTATAATTATGACACGAGGAGACCCAATCATTTTACTTAAAGTTATTGAAGTCGGTTGACACCTTCTTTTTTCTACAACTTTATTTACCTGTTCTAAACCCACATTCAAGATTTTCACAAATCGACTATCACTAGAGACTACTTTCAACAAAAATAATTAAATATTTATATTTTATGAAAGTAACATTCTTTTGGTTTAGACATTTTAGTTCGTTACTCTCAAGATAATCCAAATGTACAACGTTACTAAACCTAATCTTGCCTGGAGACATCTTCGTCAAGAGGTAAAGGACATTCACTTTCTCGACTAAAGTAAAGGATACAAAACAAAGAAAGAGAAAAAAAGGTTAGTCCAAGTATAGTTTTGATGATCTCGATCACTCCGTGGAAGGTATCAAACGAAGAGAAAGAGACATACGGTAAAAGTTCTACATTATAAAATTGTTATGTGGGGTCGATTTGCATTCGGGGAATTCGTTAAGATCATCAATCATCGAGAGATAGAATTGTTTTCCAGTTCAGACTCTTTCCGTCATCTATTAGAACTTTAATACATAAATAAGACAGGTTCGGGAACCTGAATCCAAAAATATTTACAGTAAGAGTAAAACGACCCGTACAGATGGTCTAAGGAAATAAGAATGGATAAAAGTACTCGAAACAGGACATTATGTAAACACTTTATATAAACACACTAGTGGTTATTTTTGTTTACGGATATAGAGGTTCTTACCCTTATCGTTACCATAGATATCGATGGTCTGTGATACTCATTGTCTATTGTAGATCACCTTTTTAGTATATGGACCAAAGTAACTTTAAAATACAGATAAAAGGATAGAATTACAGTTTCCACTTTTCTTTCTTTTCACTTCATCGATCCAGGACAGGCTGAGAAACGCTGGGGTACCTGAAATCGGATGGTCCGAGGAGGTAGGTATTCTAAAAGGTCCGTTCTCATGATCTCACCGAACGGTAAAGGAAGAGGTCCCCTAGAACGGTTGGGTCCCTAACTTGGGTCCAGAGGATGTAACGTTCATCTGCGAAATGGTAGACTCGGTGGTTGCTTCAGGGTTGTGGTTTCCATTAATAACAACTAAAAATTCACTTTCAGGGAATCAACAAAGGTTGAGAAACACTGGGGTACCTGATATCCGGTGGTCCGAGGAGACAGGTACCTTAAGGGGTCTGTTCTTATTACCTCACCCATCGGTAAGGGAAGAGGTCCCCTAGAAGGGTTAGGCCCCTAACTTGGGTCCAGAGGACGTAACATCCGTCCATGTCATAGTAGACTCGGTGGACCCTTCGGGTATAATATCACGTTTACAACTTCAACAGTTGTATGATAATTATCTTGGAACTAATAGGTAGATAAATAACTGTAGTAGGATCGAAACTTAACTCAAACTTTACTTTATATACCATACATGATAATCTTACAAAAACTTACCTTCAATTTCTTTAATTGTATCCTGTCGAATTCGTCTTTACCCTTTAAATCTATTCCTGTAATCACCAAAGACTTTGGTTTTTTTTTTTTTTTTTGGGAGTCTAGTATAAAAAAAGAAAGTTTAAAGGTTCTCTCTCATAAAGTATCCAGGTCTCACTGGTCCACCGGAGATAGATTAGTGTACATCGATGCCCACCACTAGTGTCTCCTTTTACAACGGTACTCTCCGGGTGACCAGATCTATTCCACTCCGTCTACTTCGTCAATAAAAGATAACTCGTCTATTCGATTCTCAAAAGATAATACCATATTAGCCAATCCAACAATGGTATCCCTAAGGTCACATAAAGACTACTTAATTGTAAAGATTAATAGGTGAATTGTTAACTAAAATTAGTAAGTAAGAAAAGTTACTTTGTTTATTCTAAAAGAAAGGTAAAAAACTCAGATCAGGTATGGGTAGACTTTTTACAGATAAAGAATTATTGATCTTCTAGGGTCCAGTCAGACTTTCCTCTCTAAACCCATTAACACAGAAACGTGACCGTTCCATCTTTCCATTATTGATATCGATTCTAAACGACTCGTGAATAATTCACTGTCCTTGGTGTGTTTCTTGAAATGTAATTAATAAAGTAAATTGGGATACGTCACCCGAAGGGACCACCGAGTCTCCAATTTCGTAGACGGAGGTTACGCCCTCTGGGCCCAAACTAGGGACCCAGCCCTTCTAGGGGACCTCTTCCTTTACCATTGGGTGAGGTCATAAGAAAGGACTTCTTAGGGTACCTGTCTCTTGGGACCGTCCGACGTCAGGTGTCCCAGAGTTTCTCAATGTGTCGTGACTCACTGAAGTGATATGATAGAAACTCTTTTTCTTTCACCGGGTCTCTCAGATTCATTTAATGAGTTTAAACATACCGATCATTCACCGCTTCCTTTTGGAATAGAATCAGTAGAGATTTTGAACTATTGTTCATCTTCGATTCACAATAAAGTACTCTCTTTTTATACATAACTACAATCTTGTTTTTACTTCAATCTTTACTACAATCTCTTTTTACTAGTCATTTTAAGAAACAAAGAAATCGACACTAAGACTCCCAGTCTAAGGTTATAAAACCACCAGCATCACACCAAGAAACGTAAATGGAATAAATAACGATATAAAATAATAAGAGTCTCATTTGAAAGAACTGAATCGTAAAGAGGAGAGAATATTCGGGTCCGTGTCATGAGGAGAAATAAAGAGAAGAGTTCTGGGGACAACCAGTCCTACTGTTACTGATGTATACAGAACGATTCTCTTGGACGATGGTGGACTCGGACGTACCCATAAGTCCCTCACAAACAACTCACTTACCTACCTAGTTTTAATAAGAAATGACGAAATTGTTTCAGTCACCAGAATGTAAAAAATATCTTATTTTAAGTTCAAACAATTAACTTTCAAAAAAGTTCAAAAAACTTTTTTCGAAGTTTCAACAAAAAAAAAAAGTTGACCGAAACTTTTAATAGAGTAATGAGTGACAAGTAAAAAAAGAGGATAGAACAAATGTCACATGTAGTCTCTTAGAGTTTTCAATGGAAAGAAGTTGTTGTGTGTACGGGACCCGTATTGTAAAGGTACTTGTGTTGGTGACCGTACCTATGTTTCTCGTACTAAACAGTCTGTAGGAAGTGTCGAGGTGGAGAAACGGAGAGTGAATCTTTTAGAAAAAACTTACGATTCCTCATCTTGACTGTAAGAAAATCACTTGTGCAGTTAAGTGAGATAAATGGTTTTTTTTTTTTTTTTTTTTTTTCTTTGAAGTCACATGAAATTAATAATAAAAATTCTTTATCAAACGTTTTATAGTAAAGTAGTACTAAGGAACCAACTTGTGGTAAAAATTATCATTCTCAGTTATAGTTAATGGACGGAAATTTGAGGGGTTGTTGGAACGTTTCATTTATAGTAATTAGAAGAATAAAATATCTCCTCTTTAACTTCAAGTCTCTCGGATTCATTAGATGGGTTTCAGTGTACTGATCAGTCAAAATACACAAAAAGTTACCTTTTTTTAAATTCCACGACAGTTCCATAAGGGAAAGGGACAAACGGTGTGGGTACAGAACGAAACACTCGATAGAACATTGTATGTGTGTATGTGATTTAAAATACCAAAAGTAATGTTTAATGTACAAAAGTTCATGACACTATAACAATTTTCTTTTTTATTTTAATTCATGGAGAAACCATCTCGTCTAATGTATCCATTCACATATGATCCGTATAAACTGTGGTCATGTAGTTTCAAGGGACCACCGAGTCTACCATTTCGCAAACGGGTGTTACGCCCTCTGGGCCCAAAATAAGGCTCCAGTCCTTCTAGAGAACCTCTTCCGTTACCGTGGGGTGAGGTCATGAGAACGGACATTTTAGGGTACCTACCTCCTCGGACCATCGAATGTCAGGTACCCTAGTGTTTCTCAGTCTGTGCTGACTCGTTTAAGTGAACGCGTACTTTCAAGACTGGACTATAACAAAAACCGTGGTAACGAAGTGTGTAACGGAATACAAAGTTTCCCTTATAGAAGAAAAAAATTAATCGAGTATAGTTCAACTTTAAAGTATAAGGGGTTTAATTAATCTGGTTTTAGACAACACAAACAAAGTGTACCCCTACACAAAGGAAGTTGTAAACGAGACACTCGTTGGAAACTAGATTGATTTATGTATAATAGACCAATTAATTAAAAACGTAGTTTCTAACATATATTTTAAACCACTCTTTTAAGGGACTACTAGGTCACTAATCTCGAGACGAGAGAGTGACGGGTCCCGTACCCAAGTCAGGAACCAACCCTTTGATTCTAGAGTGTTCGATGTGACGTACCGGTTTTTATCCTTTTTTTTTTAACCACTATGGAGGGACTTAAGTGTCAATATTAAGGAGATATTACAAAAGACTTACTAAGGTGAAGAATTAGAAAGTATATTATCTTTGGTTTCGACGTGCATATACGTACACCATGTGGTGTATCGTGTGTACGTTTAAGAAAGAAACATTCATATCGAGACTCTAGGAAAGGAACCACTCCGATAAAACACCTCGGAGGTTGAAAAAGGGTTTTACGATACCTTTCATTTGTAGACCCTATCGGGGAACAATTTACTCTACTAGACGAAGTTTTGAATCATCGATAGGAGACGTAGAGTCACTTCAATTGACTTCATGGTAGTCATGTCAAGTCAAGTCAGTGAGTCAGCACAGGCTGAGAAACGCTGGGGTACTTAGCGTCGTGCGGTTCGGGGGGCAGGTAGTGGTTGAGGGCCTCAAGTGAGTCTAAGTGCAGGTAGCTCAGTCACTACGGTAGGTCTTTAGAGTAGGAGACAGTAGGGGAAGAGGAGAACGAGAGATAGATAGGGTCGTAGTTTCAGAAAAGGTTACTCCGTTGAGAAACGTACTCCACCGGTTTCATGACCCCAAAGTCGAAATCGTAGTAAGGAAGGTTTCTTTAGGGTCCCAACTAGAGGAAGTCTTACCTGACCAACCTAGAGGAACGTTAGGTTCCCTGAGAGTTCTCAGAAGAGGTTGTGGTGTCAAGTTTTCATAGTTAAGAAGTCGCGAGTCGGAAGAAGTGTCAGGTTGAGAGTGTAGGTATGTACTGATTACCTTTTTGGTATCGGAACTGATCTGCCTGGAATCAGCCGTTTCATTACAGAGACGAAAACTTATACGATAGATCCAACCAGTATTGAAAAGAAGGTTCCTCATTCGTAGAAAATTAAAGTCCCGACGTTAGTGGTAGACGTCACTAAAACCTCGGGTTTTTTGATTTCAGACTGTGACAAAGGTGACAAAGGGGTAGATAAACGGTACTTCACTACCCTGGTCTACGGTACTAGAAGCAAAAGACTTACAACTCGAAATTCGGTTGAAAAGCGAGAGGAGAAAATGAAAGTAGTCTCCGAAAAATCAAGAAGAAGTGAAAGACGGTATTCCCACCACAGTAGACGTATAGACTCCTATAACTATAAAGAGTGCCGATAGAACTAAGGTCGAACACAAAGAAGGTCAGGTCGTAAAGAGCACTACATGAGACGTATACTCAATTTCTTCGTCCCACTGTTATATGTCGGAACTGCATGAGGAAAAGGATAAATCTTGGTCAGACAACAAGGTACAGGTTAAGAGTGATAACGAAGGACCGGACGTATGTCTAAAGAGTTCTCCGTCCAGTCCACAAGACCATAAGGGTAAAGAAAGTCTTAAAAGGTGTCAACTAACAATAGGTGTATCAGTTTCCGAAACTGTATCAGGTATTTCGTCTTTATCTACAAAAAGACCTTGAAAGAACGAAAAAGCTGCTAGGTCGTCTACAACCGTTAAACTAGAGACCAAGGAGACAGAAAAGATTTTGGTTGAACTTGTAGTCCTTTAAGTACCAAGTGCATAACGACTTCGGACCGAACCTCTTAAAACTCGTAATGAATGAAATGATCGCACACTCTGCTCACGTTAACACGTCATCAGACTCGTAAGAAACCGTAACGGAAAGAATCCCTAACCTTACGTTTGACTGGAAAAGGTCAGGACACCGGTGACGACTCAAAAGGTTTAAACGACCGTATAACTCACGTCGTGAAAGTGCCGTAGTAGAAAGTCCTAAACTTTATCGAAATGACCTTAAGGTAGTGGAGGTGATCGAAACAAGTATCACCCATAGTTGACGAAGACACCTTTGTAAATGAAGAAATAAAGAAGGAATAATGTTGTCTTGTGTTATAAACGATGAACCATGTTTACTGGTCATATAATTCCTCTCCGATTTATGTTTTAAAAGTCGATTTGATGGTTTGAATCTTACTGAAAAGAAAAATTAGACGACCATTACAACTGTTTATTTTCTTTATTTTACCTAAGATTTATAAAAATTCTGAAACGATTTTTTTTAGGTTTTCTTTTCAATTACTCCCTTATAATAAACCATCCTACCACTTTCACCTCTTTGTTTATTGAAACCTCTCTTCTGTCTACCGAAATTTCAGTTCCAGTGGGACCATAGACCTACCTGTGTTCGTTTGTTGGATGACTCTGTGGAAACCTTTGTGTCGGTCACAACCCTACATTTGTTCTTTGTCCCTCTGTTCTATTTTCCCTAAAAGGAGGTTTTCAGTCCGGTCTAAGAATAATCTTACGGTACTAGTAAAGAACTCTATACCTCGAGAGTTTTTACTAATTCTTATTCTCTTAATTTGTAGATTTATAAACCTTTTCTTCTCACGAACCCTGTCCGTAAGAAGTGAACTCATGATGACTGTAAACTCTGGTCTATCGAGAAAGAGTACCCTCGGCACTTAACGTCCTATGAAAGACCATAAGGACCGAAGATGGGTGATCGTAGGGGATAATACTGCTACTTTCTACAGAGTTCTGTAACTACTTGCACAGACTCCCTTGTTTTAACGAGAGTTACCTCCTGGTGACCGAATTCCCTTAATATCAGTAATTAAATCCGACTTCCACTTTTTCTCTGGTATCTAATATTACCTAAGAATATATTCTCTATAATAATTGATCAAAAGGTAAGGTGGTTTCACCTTTTCATCTAAAAACCTTCTAACTGTTACGTAAAGTTAACAATCTAAAGATCATCCATAGGTATCATTCATATAAGACTCCAACTTCATAACAGGTTATCTCTTCATCTTAAAAAACACCGGAATATGGTTGTTACAAAATAATTGATAAAATAAATCGAATGATAAAGTACTTATTAATTTATAATTTAATAAGTTTGATAATGAATTATTCTATTGTATAACACTAAACAAATATTGTCATTTGTCGAAATTGTTATAAACCAGTATAAACAAACTATATAAAAAAGAACACTAAAAAAGGAAACGAATGTCAAAACCATAACATTAATGTGAATGTCACAGGAGAACGTGGGAAGAGTGTACCAGGTAACAACGGGTCTCCATCCATTTCTTATTAGGCTTCTGTTATCTATAAGAAAGTCCTACACAAAATGAAAATGTGAAACTAAGATACATATTAAGTGGGTACCGTTGTATACCGTAACTCAAAAACCACAAAACATACAAAAATGTATTCGTCGTAGAGACACACTTAGAAATAAAAAGTGAGTCGAAATATAAATGTTCTAAAAAAAGTACAACCGTATATATCAACATAGGTCCGGTGATGTCCTCCATTTTTATTGTTTCTCCTTTGTTTATTCGGGGTACTAGTACTATCTGAGGATGGTCAACTCCGGTCCTCAGGTCCAATTGTCTGTTCCTGTTGACGTAGGGTCGGAGAAGGGAAAAAAACTGACGGTACGTCCCGTACACCCTAGAATCAAGGGAGTAGACCATACTTTGGGTGAGAAGGTGTCACCTTCGTGTTTCAGAATTGGGGACCTGGTTGTTCCCTCAGGTTCGGGTTGGAGAAGAACTCGGTGAAGTCCTGGGACGGGTCTCACTCACTATGTATCTCCTTCGGTTCTCAGGTCACACAGGTGACTAAACACGAACTCAATCACTGACAACAAAGTAACGGTAATGAAACCAGGTACGAGGACCTAAATTTCAGAAGTCCAACCTCCTCGGAATCTTTTGGGGAGTTTGAGTGTTTTCGTTCCGTCAGAGGAGATTCTAGACTACCCGTACAGAAATTTTACTTGAAAGAACAGAGTATAATTTTAAGGAAATTTTTACTTCGAAAAAAGACCCGAAGGGAACACCGAGTCGACCATTTCTTAGGTGGACGTTACGTCCTCTGGACCCAAGCTAGGGACCCAACCCTTCTAGGGGACCTCTTCTCTTTCCCATGAGTGACGTCATAAGATCGGACCTCTTAAGGTACCTGATATATCAGATACCCCAGAGTTTCTTAACTTGTCTTGACTCACTGAAAGTGAAAGTGAAAGGACTTCGAGTCATACTGAATATCCGGGTTCTTCTAAGGGAATTGTTAAAGGGAATATGACTTGTCTATTGGGGAACGATTATAAAATCATCGTTATTTCTCGTACTAGGGTATTAAGGGTTAAATTCTGTATATGAGATGATACTTTACTCCTATGAGACAAGAAACCTAAGGGATATTTTCGTCTTAGACTCCTCATCAAAAGACCGATCACCAAATAAATCCTCCACCTCCTGAGGGTCCACCGTGATCACCATTTCTTGAGTTGACGGTCACGTCCTCTGGATTCTCTGTACCCAAGTCAGGGCCCAGCCCTTCTAGGGGTCTCCTCCCGTGTCGTTGGGTGAGGTCATATGAACGGACCTCTTAGGGTACCTGTCTCCTCGGACCACTCGATATGGGGTACCTCAACGTTTCTCAGATTGTGTGGACTTCACCGAATCGTACAGGTGTGTGTGGTTCCTTATCCTTTCTTCCTTACCTCTGTCACCACTTTTCTTCCTCCTTTCCGGTTTTGTTTACACATGATAGTTCGACCCGTGGTCGAGTCGGGACGGTTCTATAGGGGTCCAGCTAATGACCTACTAGGTGTCTTTTCTACTTCCCTACCCGAACAAGAGGTACTCACTTCCTAACGATCGAGGTAGAGTGAGGTTCTACCACGTACATACTCCAGACCCCTTCAAGGATGTTCTCACAGTACACGTTCTCTTCTGAATCCACCTTTCGGACTCTAAGGACCATGGTGATTCTACCTCTTAGGAGATCAATGTGGATGAACTTCGTCGAAACTGTGTCGTCATTGTCCTTATTCTCCACCTGGCTCCCTGTTACATCTTAAAATTTTTAGGTTATATATCCAGTTAACGTTCAATATTTTTGCACTAATGACTAACGCTAATTTTCGGTTCATAAATTCATACAAGTTCAAAATGTCAACTTTTTCTGGAAATGGAAGTCTACTTTGAAAAAAATATAGAACAAATCAGGTTTTATCAGAGACGTCTAGTATAAATTAACCTCTGTGTAAGAATTTAACGTCACTAAAAATAAAACCTCTCTCACCTTTCGTCACCATCATAATTCAATTAATTCAATTTATCATGTCTTCTATTGTAAATGTCCTTTATAGAGTTGTCCAAATAGTCATTATTAAAGAACGTATCAACCGTTAGTCTAAGGTCCCATCTTGTCTAGATTAGAACTTGGTTTTCGTAAGTCTTCGACTCAGACAGTTCACTAATAGTCGTCACAATCCTCACTCTTCATTAAGTCATTGATACTTTTATCATAGAATGTCAAAATAAACTTTTAAGTTGAAGGTTGTCCATGTCACTCTCTTAGTGTGATAAGTGAATAAAAAGGTATTCAACGGACACTAAGTTCTCTACATCAAATTTTTACGTATACCTACATGGGATTCCAGGATGGATGATAGGACAGATTGAATTTATACTGGGTCACGTTAAGTAGTCCACTCTTTTTTTTTTTTTCTTCTTCTTTTGTCTTTTCCTTTTTTTTTACTTGATAAAACCTATGTAAATTTATCACGGTTAGTTATTACGACAAAACAACGATTGGATCATTTATACAACTAGTTGTAATACGTCTTGGTTTATCGTCTGAGCTTCAGTTTACAATAAAGTCTTATGAAGTGGTAAAAAGATCGGAATACGTCACGAGTTTCACCCTTTATGAAGTATACTAGAGTTTATATCGTTCCAAGAAGATCCTGAAACACTCATATTGACTCTTAAGACCCTTTTCACTTTTCAGACCCCTTAATTAAGGTTTGAACACAAGTAATTTCCGTTTTCATCAATAGACGAAAGAGAAAGAAAAAGAAAAAGGGTAAAATGATCATCTTTAATTTGGTCACAAATCTATTTAAATACGAAAATAACCAAAATTTCCTTGCTAACATGTGTCACTACACGATTTTCTCGTGACTAATTTTAGAGCAAAATCATTTGAAACATCATTCCAGTCAAGTCAGTGAGTCAGCACAGGCTGAGAAACGCTGGGGTACTTAGCGTCTTGAGGTCCGGAGGGACACGTAGTGGTTGAGGGTCTCAAGTGAGTCTGAGTGCAGGTAGCTCAGACACTACAGTAGGTCGGTAGAATAGGAGACAGAAGGGGAAGAGGAGGACGGGGGTTAGGAAGGGTCGTAGTCCCAGAAAAGGTTACTCAGTTGAGAAGCGTACTCCACCGGTTTCATGACCTCAAAGTCGAAATTGTAGTAAGGAAGGTTTCTTGTGGGTCTCGACTAGAGGAAATCTTACCTGACCAACCTAGAGGAACGACAGGTTCCCTGAGAGTTCTCAGAAGAGGTTGTGGTGTCAATTAGTGTCCGTAAAGAGTGTACCGTGGCATCGATGTGAACAATTCGGTAGTCATCAGTTCTACGTAGTACGGACACTGGTTTATTCAGAAAAGAATTCTACTTCTCGTCCGGAAAATGTGAACTAAATAAAATAGTGTTTTTATTTACGGTCACATGTAACACATCCTATGTTGAGTGGAGAAAATGTGGTATTCAAATTGATATGAAAAGAGTGGTAATTGAAAGAAAAAGAGACACTACTGTAAGGTAAACTGAAACCTGTCTTTAAAAAAATTCAACTACAAATCAAATTTTATTTTTCTCAAAGTTTTGTGACTTAGTCAAGTCAAGTCAGTGAGTCAGTACAGACTGAGAAACACTGAGGTACTTAACGTCGTGCGGTCCGAAGGGACAGGTAGTGGTTGAGGGCCTCAAGTGAGTCTAAGTGCAGGTAGCTCAGTCACTACGGTAGGTCGGTAGAGTAGGAGACAGCAGGGGAAGAGGAGGACGGGGGTTTGGGAGGGTCGTAGTCTCAGAAAAGGTTACTCCGTTGAGAAGCGTAGTCCACCGGTTTCATGACCTCAAAGTCGAAATCGTAGTAAGGAAGGTTTCTTTAGGGTCTCGACTAGAGGAAATCTTACCTGACCAACCTAGAGGAACGTTAGGTTCCCTGAGAGTTCTCAGAAGAGGTTGTGGTGTCAAGTTTTCATAGTTAAGAAGTCACGAGTGGAAAGAAGTGTCAGGTTGAGAGTGTAGGTATGTACTGATGACCTTTTTGGTATCGGAACTGATGTGTCTGGAAACAACCGTTTCATCAGAGACGAAAACTTATACGATAGATCCAACCAGTATTGAAAGGAAGGTTCCTCAGAAAATTAAAGTCCCGACGTTAGTGGTAGACGTCACTAAAACCTCGGGGGTTTTTATTTCAGACTGTGACAAAAGTGACAAAGGGGTAGATAAACGGTACTTCACTACCCTGGTCTACGGTACTAGAAGCAAAAGACTTACAACTCGAAATTCGGTTGAAAAAGTGAGAGGTGAAAGTGCAAGTAGTTCTCCGAAAAATCAAGGAGAAGTGAAAGACGGTATTTCCACAACCGTAGACGTATAGACTCCAATAACTATAAAGAGGGCCGTAAAGTCATTAGAACTCTCTCACTTTTAGATAGCATCTCTATAAAAAGTCTCTTTACCAATGACAGTCCATCTTCATATGTCGGATTCTTAAAGAATATAGAAAGAATATATCTAGAAAAGAGGAATGTACAAGGATGGGTAAATCATAGAAGTAATTAAACCCCTTAAGTTATACAAAAGATGGAGTTCCTTTTATTTCGTACCAAATTGAAAGTTTTATGGCTTCATTATAATAAAGCAATTTTATCCGTCCAAAAACAACAACAACAACAACAAAACGAAATTCCATCACGAAATAGGTTTACTGAAGTGGTAATTGAATGATAGGATGACCTTTCAGATACAATTAAAAGATCTAACGAATTTTATTTTCTTACAATCCTATCCTATGATTTGTTTTAACTTTTATAAATTTTATGATATTCTTATCTCTTTGACGGTAAGACTTGTCCATGGTAAAAGGTAGGTCGAATCGTAAGTCTGACTCCTTCCGTAGTATCTTGAACCTCAAACAAAAAGGTCTACAGTTTCATCTTTGAGTGTCCCCATAAAATTTTACGGATTTCGTAAGATTCACTTAGTACTGACAAAAAGTCTTTATAAAAAATTCCAGTAAATGTAGGGTCCTCAATAACCATAATAATAAGGTGGATAAGACTGGTCGTCTTAAAAGGTCCATAAAGGAAGGAGTATCGATTTTTAGTTCATAGAAACAATTGTTCAGAAGACCATATAAGGGGTCACGGATTTTATTACCTAGAATGTATTTCTTGGTGGACTTATCCTCAACCCAGGATAACTTGGTTCTAGAACTTCCTGACGAGGATTTTAAATTTGTATTCGGATTAGAGAGTCAGGAGATCCATGTAACAACAACAAGTCAACGCTCAAACACAGGTTGAGACTCTGGGGTACCTGACGTCGAACGATCCGAAGGGACAGAAAGTGGTAGAGGGTCTCAAACGAGTTTGAGCACACGTAGCCCAACCACTACGGTAGGTTGGTATAGTAGGAGACTATGGGAGAAGAGGAGGACGGAAGTTAGAAAGGGTCACAGTCTCAGAGAAGGTTATTCAGTCGAAAAACGTAGTTCACCGGTTTCATAACCTCGAAGTTGGAGTCGTAGTAAAGAGGGTCACTTATAAGCCACAACTAAAGGAAATCTTAACTGACCAAACTATGGAAACGACAGGTTCCCTGAGAGTTCTCAGAAGAGGTCGTGGTGTTGAACTTTTGTAGTTAAGAAATCACGAGTCGGAAGAAATACCAGGGTGAGTGTATAGGTATGTACCATATATTCCATATATTCCGAGGTCCAGATTTTCCGAGGTATCTAGTGACTCATAATTGTTCATATTCTTATAACCCCTTCAAAGGTTCTCCATTAAAACAGAAGGAACCGTTAAGCAACTCTCGATCGTAAAAATTGTGTTAATTACCTTTCTACACGACATATGTCTCTCTTATATAAATTTTGGAATGCCTTTTAAAAATTTTTGGATATCTTTGGATAAACAATGACTAGATAATGACCTTCCTTGTTCACGATCTTATTTAGATTTTAGATAAAGACAACACTATACTTTCAAGAAATGACTTTAAAATTATTTAACATTCTTAATTACAGGTTTCACAGATAATTTCACAGTAAAAATAGTAGTAGTAGTAGTAGTATATATTGTAAATAACTCTTAAATGATGTATAATTCGTGTCAAGATTCGTAAGACATAAGTAATGAAAAAAAATTATGAATGTTTTTGGAATACACCAAGAGTCGAAGTATTTCTTACACGGTAAGACCATTCACTATAATTGTTGTCTCCCGTAGTACGTAAGCATCAACGTAATCCACATACCTTTTAGAGACCTGGAAGGAGAGTTAAAACAACACTTGACAAAAAATTTTTTACTCCCCTTTTTTCAAAAATTTTTGTGATAAACTCAATTCAAGAAAATTGAGTTTAAAGATTATTTATCTACTATAAGAATTTTTATAAACACTAAGTTTGTATGTACCATCTCGCTATCTAGTTATTTATGTATCCATCGTTAATGTATCAATATATAATCTCTTAATAACTTTCATTTGTTAAGACATTCAATCTAATTTACTATCTACAAAAATCCGATGATTGGTACTATTGTCTCTGAGACTAATATCTATTTTGGAGATGTTCTTTCTCATAAAAGTACTATACATCTCACTATGTCACCTGTGCTTTTCCCCCCATTGTTTCGATTACTGTCACTGAAATTACCCTTTATTAAAGAGGGAGAGGAAAGTAACGTTGGAGATAGGTGATTTGAGGACACCTAAGAGTTCAGGGTTCTGGTTCTCCATTTATTTAAATATTCCGAATCTCCTGTAAAGACACACTTTTAATCGAGGACTTTACTCAGAGTTTTTCCAAATGGTGATTCCCGGTTACTTTATTCTATATATAAACCAATTTTATACTATTACAGACCCAAATTAACATGTTCTAGTTCACTAAGTTATCATCGTGGGACACAGTTCTTCCGTGGACAGAGGTAGTTTTACATTTTTTTTTTTTTTTTTTAGACTTCTTTTAGACCCACTCTTATTTACCTAATTTTTATAACTGTAAAAAAAATGTCTGGTGGGTAAGTCCAAACTGATACTTTTACAAAAGTTTTATATATATATTTCTACATACGTTTTACATCAACTCTATCAGTTGACCTATAGGTACAGTTTTGTAGTGACCTGTTTACGGGATAATGTTTTTCTGAACTAACGGAAACGATTGTCAAAGTAGAAATATTGTAATTGTTTCAATTCTCACTTAAATGATAAGGTTTAAATTGACACTCGTCATTACTGTACTAACCACTAGAATCCCTTTTCACTGACTTTAGTGCCACTCTAAAATCTCGACGTTTTATCTTAGATCTCGTAAGAAGTCGTAAGAATTCTTCCCGATACTAAATTATTCTCAAAGACTGGACACGATATCGATAAGATCGTTCAACATCAAGAACAAACAGACCCACTAAGTAACGAAGTCACCACAGACTGAGAAACACTGGGATGCCTAACATCGGACGGTCCAAGGAGACAAGTACCCTAAGAGGTCCGTTCTTATGACCTTACCCAACGGTACGGGAGGAGGTCCCAGAGAAGAGTTTGGTCCCCAGTTAAGATGTAGAGACAACAGAGAACGTAACCATTCGGTTAAGAAATGGTGGTCACGGTGGACCCTTTGGGTCAAGAACGAATAACGAATTAAAGTAAAAATAATGTTAAACTAATAAGTTTGTTTGTTTTTTTTCTCTTCGCATAACTCATAAACGGAAGAGAAATTTGGGTTTAATACGAATGTGACAAAGTCTAGTACACTAATTTGCTAGTTTAAAAGTTTTGGAAGAATCAAAGTTTTAGGCCATTTTTATTCTCCTGTTTGACCGTGAAAAAAAGTATAGTTCGTTGATTGTTTAATGGTTCGTAGAGAATTCACGGACGAAACACGATTCTTTGATTACATCCGTTTTAGTAAATAAAATAATAAAAGGTAGAAAGAAAAAGGTTGACTTATTATCAAGAAAGTGAAAAAAGTAAATTTATTGAATTTGTATATGTTACTTTATAACATGAGATTTACATATAAACGAAGGTCGGGTCTTAAAATATAAATTGGTATCAATTAGTAAAACGGAAATTTACGAAAATCTACCACGTTAAACAAGAATTACGGAATCGAAAGGAGAAACCAGTGTGTCGACCTCACCTTGCACTTCCGAGGTACATCGTGCAGAGAGACCCACTTGCAAATTTTTTTTAGGGTTGATCATCCGTTTTTCGGTAAAGGAGATCAGTCCGACACCAATAGAACTAGATCGTACTGTTTAACCACAAGGGTCTCACCGACGTTTCATTAGTCTGACACTGTTTACCAAATGAATATCGTTAAACAAAGGTAAAATGACTTTTAAAGGTGTCAGAATTTTTTTATTTTTTTCTAAAAATTACCATAAACTTGTAACAACTTTCACTTGACGTACTTTACCGACTTCGACCCTAGATCTTAGTAAAACTAGAGGGTCCTCTACACTGGTGTTTGTCCTTAAAGACCCAGTATCTTAGAGATTTCTTCATTGTGGAGACAGGTGACTACTATCGTGACTCACTGAGATGGGGTCCACCTCAGGGAATTCTAAGACATGAGTAGGATCCGATCTCCTAAGTGCCATAACACAAACCGTGTTAAACATAGGAAATTCCCACAAGAAATTTGGACAGTTCTAGGGGGGAGAACGACGTTGTTTTCTTATAGACAAACTCGAACCTAAGAGATTTCTGACTGGGGGAGAAAGACCTGACCATAAGGGTAAGGGACGGATGAATACGATCAGAAAGTCATTTAAGATGAAAACAGGAACCAACCACCGAGGTTCCACTGAGTTTGACTAAACAGGATGTGGGACTGACTGGACGAAGCACCGATTACAGAAGACAGAGAAAGAATGAAGTCACTTAAATACCTACAAGAAGTTCACTACAAAATGTCTGTTTTCTTGAAGGAGAAGAAGGGATCAAAGAATTCCCTTTCTTCTCTAATCTCTTCCGTATCTCTCCCGTTCCAAAACACAATCCTCAATTGAGCTCACCATGTACCTCCAGAACTCATTCCACTAACCGGATAATAGGGTAAATTGGAACATTTCAGACGTGATAAGAATAAAGGATTTCACGTACAATAAGTCTTTCTACTTTTTTTAACAATCTCTAATTCATAGAGACTTCAGAGGAAGGACAGTTGAAGGAGTTGTGGTACGGAATAAAAATAAAGACAAACATCCATCATACTCCGTAAGAAACAAAAGGTAACCAGACACAATACACAATGATGTTTTTTCACTCTTTTTGATAGATACGTAATTGTCTCTTTATCAAATATTAGATCTTTAAGTTAATTTATCAAATATTAGATCTTTAAGTTAATTTATCTTTCCTTTACTAAAGAATTTTAGTAACGTGACAATTCGAAGGTAAACATGTAAAGGGTAAATTTCGGTAAACGAAATGAGACATGAATGAACGTTAAAAATGTAATACAATGAGGAAATTAAAACAACAAGAATGAGAATAGATTTATATGTGACTTTTTCTTTTTAGAGATTTGTTCTTTAGGACAAAAAATAAGAAATACTATACAGAAGTTATCGACATCAGTATTACGTAGTAACCATTAAAGGTATAGGATTGTCTTAAAGGATTAACAACAACCTACAAGACACGTGATGATATTACAAAGTATATTGATTTTTTATTTAATCAGTGTTGAGTTTTAGAAGACTACAAGACAAAATAGAACCTTAGAGAAGAAAAAGAGTTTGACAAAGTAAATGAGGTAATTATTAATAAAGAACCCGTGTCATGTACACTGAGGGGAACACAAGAAATGGAATTTAACATTCTTTGCCAAACTCTATATAAGTCAAGAAACCAAACAGTTGTCTTCTTTTTTCCCTCCAATAAGTCGAAATAAATTTATTGTTTATATCAAAAGTAAGAAAAGGGAGAATTTACTTCATTTTCAGTCATATTCCCAAAGTATGTTTATGTCAAATTTGTTGAGTACCAGATAAGTCATTGTCAAGGAAACGTGTTTATCATAATGATTTGACTACACGAACGGAAAAAGGAGTATGATAAATTTTTAAATATTTATTTTAAAAGTCAAATTTTATTATATCAAAGTAACAAAATTCTTTCATCCTGTTATGTGGAATTTGTATATCTCGTTGCATATAATAACAAAGAGTTATTTTATCCCCTTTTTCTTTCATCTCGTTTATTAATTTCTACGTCTAACTACTTTTACACATCCGTCATACCTTTCTTTTTATTACTGAAAGAATTAGACAATCCTGAATGTATTTTTAGGTTTTTACAGAAGTTCCTAAACAAGAAAGATTTAAAAATTGTATTATATTTTATACCCGAAATATAAATAGTCATCTCATATTTATACTTTAGAAAATGAAAGTAAATATGGATTATTTTACGGAAACGTAGCAGTCAAGTCAAGTCAGTGAGTCAGTACAGGCTGAGAAACACTTGAGCACTTAGCGTCGTACGGTCCGGAGGGACAGGTAGTGGTTGAGGGCCTCAAGTGGGTTTGAGTACACGTAGCTCAGCCACTACGGTAGGTCGGTAGAGTAGGAGACAGAAGGGGAAGAGGAGGACGGGGGTTAGGGAGGGTCGCAGTCCCAGAAAAGGTTACTTAGTTGAGAAGTGTACTCCACCGGTTTCATAACCTCAAAGTCGGAGTTGTAGTCAGGAAGGTTACTTGTGGGTCCTGACTATAGGAAATCCTACTTGACCAACCTAGAGGAACGTCAGGTTCCCTGAGAGCTCTCAGAAGAAGTCGTGGTGTCAAGTTTTCGTAGTCAAGAAGCCACGAGTCGAAAGAAGTATCAGGTTGAGAGTGTAGGTACGTACTGATGACCTCTTTGGTATCGGAACTGATCTACCTGGAAACAACCATTTCATTACAGAAACGAAAAATTACACGACAGATTCAACCAGTATTCAAAGGAAGGTTCCTCATTCACAGAAAATTAAAGTACCGACGTTAGTGGTTGACGTCACTAAAACCTCGGGGGGTTTTATTTCATATTGTGGCAAAGGTGACAAAGGGGTAGATAAAGGGTTCTTCACAACCCTGGTCTATGGTACTAGAAGTAAAAGACTTACAACTCGAAATTCGGTTGAAAAAGTGAGAGGTGAAAGTGAAAGTAGTTCTCCGAAAAATCAATGAGAAATGAAAGACGGTATTTCCACCACAGTAGACGTATAGACTTCCATAACTATAAAGAGGGACGTTAGAACTAAGGTCGAACACGAAGAAGGTCGGGTCGCAAAGAGTACTACATGAGACGTATCTTCCATTTATTCGTCCCACTGTTATATGTCGGAACTACATGATGAAAAGGATAAACCTTGGTCAGACAACAAGGTACAGGTCAAGATTGACAACGGAGGACTGGACGTATATCCAAAGAGTTCTCCGTCCAGTCCACCAGACCAGAAGGGTAGAGAAAGTCTTCAAAGGTGTCAAATAACACTGGGTGTGTCAGTTTCCGAAACCGTGTCAGTTATTTCGTCTCTTTTACTGACTCATAAGTTTTTAACCCATTCTAGGTATAGACAGATTTTTGGTAAAACAAGAAATAAGTAAATTGAACTAAGACCTAAACTACCGTTTCAGTGTCACCCTTTTTAAGTGAGATACAACAACAACAAGTCAGAGAGTCGGAACGGACTTAGAAACACTGGGGGTACCTGTGTGGTCCGAAGGGACAGGAAGTGGTAGAGGGTCTCCACGACTTTGAGTACAGGTAACTCAGTCACTACAGTAGATTGGTAGGACAGGAGACAGCAGGGGAAGAGGAGGACGGAAGTTAGAAAGAGTCGTAGTCCCAGTAAAGATTTTCAGTCGAGAAACGTAGTCCACCGGTTTCATAACCTTGAAGTTGAAGTCGTAGTCAGGAAGGTTTCTTATAAGTCCCAACTAAAGGAACCTAACTGACCAAACTAAAGGAATGTCAGATTCCCTGAGAGTTCTCAGAAGAGGTTATGGTGTCAAGTTTTCGATACACAACAGTGAATAACAAAAACTCTTAAACTAACCGGTCCGTATTATCTTACCCAACACTCCCCTTCTTATAATTGAAACGAAAGTTTAAAGTTGTGTTACAGTTAGGTGTAATATTTGTAATCATTTTAATACTTCGTATAGTAAAGGGGTTTGTGTCTGTGTGACGTTTTACTGGATGACCAACACTGATTACGTCCTACTACCTGTGAAATAGGTCTCACTTCTCTTAAAGGATCCGAAACGAGGAAGGTCAGTCTAAACTCACCCAAAAATATTCCAAGAGTTGGGAGACGTTACTGGGGTATCAGAAAGATCAGCAGAACTTGTAATACTAAAGTTATTCACTTCTCTAAAGCAATTATCTAAGCAATTCTATAATTATACCTCTAAAATAGTGTATTTTTAGGAGGTGTAACGAATAAACGATGATTTGAATTTCCTACAGCGGGTAGGAGACAGTTGTACAAGGTTCACTTAGGTTATTTTCATTTGATTGGTCTTTAGTTTTTCAGTTGAGTTGAAGACATACTAAAAGACTTCTAGATTAGATACAAGAAGGGTTTCTGAAATCAGACAATTTCTCAGTAAGGTAATCAGATTACTATAGAGAATTCCTTATACAGACGTAATTTAATAACGATATAAAGAAGGAAGGACTTCTGGGTCTCTCTTAATAGAACTTTGTGTTTATGGGTCACAGATAAGTGAACATATGAATGGTTTCTTACGACGAATGATAAAATTATTCTCGTTCTTGGACTTCTATTAATGAAGTCAATATGAAGAGAAAGGAGAATAACAATCGGTGGTTGGGTTTAAGTTCCGGGAGAAAATCACTAGGAGAGTGAATCATAGTGTAACGGATTAATAGAAGAGGTCAAGTTCAGGAGGAAAGTGTCAACCGAAGAGGAAAAGTTGTCATCGACGAACTTGGGAGTATGAGAATGGTAATACGAGACATAGGAATTAGAAAAGTGTCTTTTTAAGACAATGGACCAATCTAAACTTTGGACCTAGAGGGAACTTTTACAGAGAAGGGAACAAGGGTCAGTTCACTTTGTCAAAACATGAAAGTGTGGGTTTCTAGTACTATTGGACCACAGTTATTAGAGGATCGAGAGGTCATAAAAACATCGAGTTTACCATTTCACAGACGGATGTTACTCCCTCTGGACCCAAACTAGGGACTAAGACCTTCTAGGAGACCTCTTCCTTTACCGTTGGGTGACGTCATGAGAACGGACCTTTTAGGGTACCTGTCTCCTCGGGTCATCCAATGTCAGGTACCACAGTGTCTCAGACCGTGTTGACTCGTTGAAGTGAAGTGAAGTGAAATACGTTTTTAGTGAGAAAGGAACTCCGAGTACTACTGACTCGAACGATAGTAAACAAGAGAACTAACTGTAAAAGGAGATATCAGAACTGATGAGGATAGTAAGAGAAAACTGAAGCTTTGGATCGAAAGTCTCAAGAAATGAGGGACACTTTAGTTGGTAGTAGTTGACTTATTAAAGATATGCATCTATTAGAAAGATTGTGTATCGTACTTTCTACCAACTGAAGTCATAGTTATAGTAATGGCGTTAGGGTGAGGGCGATTTAGTAAAAGTGTGGTTATGATACTTGTACTAGAGAGTGTGAGAATATGCTTTAGTATTTTAGGTTTTGTATTAGTAGAATGGTATAGAGGACGGGTAAAACCAGAGAGTGAGGACAAGAAAGTAAGTACTACATGTTACCTGATAGAAAGGGAGGCGAATATCAGACGATGGGAAGAAGTATCTAAATACAGTAAAAGAGAGAAACGAACTTAGGACCATCAAAAAAAAAAAAAAACCCCNCATCAAAAAAAAAAACCCCCCCCCCCCACACCTTATTGTAAAAACGATCATAGGGTTGTAAGAGTAAAGAAGTGAAGTTTTAGTAAAAGTCTAATAGACAGAAAACGACAAGTGTCTAAATACTTATCAATCTTTTTCATTAGGTCAACACACTTAAAAACGGTTAATAAACTAGAGGTCTACCCAAAAGTCGTCTCGAGTGGTTGAGAAAAAGACCGAGGACCAAGACAAGAGAGGGGTCAAAGAGTTCTCACAGTAAAGATTTGTTTTGAATATTGAAATATGAAGTATAAGGCGTTGTTAAAGGAAGTCAAAGTTAGTCTATAGAACGGAGAATTAGGTGTCTCTTTGAAAGTCCGATGAAACATACTATAAAGTGATTAGGTATAAGTGTTTGTATATTATAAAAGTAGAAAATTTTATTCAATAAACAAAAGAAAGGAAGACAAAGGACTAAGACGAAGTAGTTTTTATCGGTCCAGAAAAGACCACAAAATGAAGTACTTACTAGACTCAATCCCCCAATTTTCCTCCTCTACAGATATAAAAACGAACAGATTAAAATTTCAACTCTACTTATTTATCTAACGCTATTTACCTCAATTTTCGATGTTACTGTGTTACTCATAGAATCCCCTTCTCATTATTGTGATATGGTTTGTTATTATTATTCTCCTTATGAAAACTAGTTCAGTTTTCTTTCGTTTTTTCCTACTCCCTATTTTACTTATACCTCGTTTATCTTTTATTATATGGTTCTAAAATTCTAAAATATCAATCTGAATTTATTCAGTTATCGATGTGAGTACGTACAACGAGTCAGTGTTTCAGTACAGGTTCAGAAACGGTGAGGAACTTGACATCGGGTGGTCCGAGGAGAGAGGTACTCTAAAAGGTCCCTTCTTATGACCTCACCCAACTGTAAAGGATGAGGTCTTTTAGAAGCGCTGGGTGCCTAGCTTGGACTCAGAGGACGTAAAGGACGTAACCGTCCATCTGAAGAAATGGTGACTCGTAGGACCCTTTGGGACTGTTAATGTAATTTACCTGGGTTTACTTTTCTAATCTATCATTTTGTTATGGGTCGATATTCTAGTAGTGTTTTATCTTCAACTTTCTTTATGTGTATTTCAGACTTTCAATCTCTTATTTTTTCTATATGGTCTTTTTTTAGATAAGATGAATGTCTTTTTATAGTAACTGTTATCTTTCGTATAATTTCTATTTACCCTTAAAAAGTTTTGAAATTTCCCTTAAATTATCATCATAAATCGTTAAGATTAACATATGTAAATTTCGTTATACCGAAATTTTACATATTTCGTTCACTCTTGATTCTCCACGTTCTCTATTTAAGTGATCATAAAATCTAAAAATTTATATACTTTCTTACGAATCTGTTTTAATAAGACATTCGTGTATTCTCTAGACTTTTTGTATGATTAATTGAAATTTTTACGATTAATTGGACCATCTATTAATATCTTGTAATGTGATGTTGTTACGTCTTATATGTTATAAAAATACCCCGTAAATGGTTTTAAATGGTGTAGGAGCCAGAAGGTCGTTCAGAATTGTTTCTAGTTTCTCAATTTTAACATTTTAGAACAAAAACTGGTGTCTCTTTAATATGATGTTCACCTCTTGTTGTTTTTTTCTTGACCTTTTGACGGATTTCAACACGTCACATAATCGTATGGGGGTTTAATTGGGCGATTGGTTTATTCTTAAGTGGTGCATATTGTCTTTTATATAGTTTAACACCCTATATTTATTCCGGTTTTAAATTTCTTTATATATCGGAATTCACACCCCGAAAGGTCCACCTAGTCACCATTTCTTAGACGGTCGTTTACATCCTCCAAGTCCTCTGGACCCAAACTTGGGACCCAGTCTTTCTAGTGGGTCTCTTACATTAACATTGGGTGAGGTCATAAGAAGGGTCCTATTGGGATACCTGTCTTCCCCCATCGTTTCTCAGTCTGTGTTGGCTCACTCATGTATAACGGAATTTACGTATATAATTATATACCTTTTTTCGATTTTTAATACTAATTTCAGATAGAAATTTTTAATCTCTTTATCGTTCAATTTAGGAGGGGTCTTCTCCCACCTCTTTTACTTGAAAATTTATTATCTTTAATTACTTCATCCTTATTTTGACCTTAAGATTATCTAAAGAATTTACTAAGATTCAACCACCTTTGGTCCCGGTCCCGAGTCAAGTCAAGTCCACTCCATTTACGTTGATCCCGTGTTTTACATTCGCGTGTGAGTGACAGTCTCGAGTAAGAGTGGACGTACTAGGTTTCTCACTCACAGAGGAGTTCCAGTCCGTTCATCTTCCAGTTGGGACTCATACTCTTGGAAGAATCTGGGACACGGGATTCACAAATAGATCGAGTTGACTAAAATCAAGACCGTGAGTACCTTTACCGTTGAGTGGTCATAAGAACGGACCTCTTAGGGTACCTTTCTCCTGGGTCCGTCCGATGTCAGATACCCCAGCGTTCTCAACCTATTCTGAATCGCTGATTTGGTGGTGGTGGTGAGTACGTTGGTCAAACCTTTACCAAACCGACATAGACCCATATAGACTCGTATATGTATAGGACACTTGATAGTTAAGATGGGGACCGATATAGTCAAGTCAAGTCAAGTCAAGTCAAGTCAAGTCAAGTCAGCGAGTCGGCACAGGCTGAGAAACACTGGGGTACTAAGCGTTGGAGGGACAGGTAGTGGTTGAGGGCCTCAAGTGAGTCTGAGTGCAGGTAACTCAGTCACTACGGTAGGTCGGTAGAGTAGGAGACAGCAGGGGAAGAGGAGGACGAGGGTTAGGGAGGGTCGTAGTCTCAGGAAAGGTTACTCAGTTGAGAAGCGTACTCCACCGGTTTCAAGACCTCAAAGTCGAAGTCGTAGTAAGGAAGGTTTCTTTAGGGTCCCGACTAGAGGAAGTCTTACCTGACCAACCTAGAGGAACGTCAGGTTCCCTGAGAGTTCTCGGAAGAGGTTGTGGTATCAAGTTTTCATAGTCAAGAAGCCTCATCGTTTACGTACGTATATAAGTGGTTTGTTGTTTTTTTCAATATCGTGGTAATAAACTTTATATGATTTTAATATTCGTTGGGCTTAAAGGTAAGTATCATCTTAATTATGTATTTAACACCATCAAAATATATTGTCTACTGTGATATGTTTTTGTCACTTACTGAATGACAATGTGCGTTCGTACCTATCCCGAGTGACTGTATTATACGTTTGAGGTCGTGAGTATCCATATTCAAGAAAGTATGTTTCGAGTTTTTGTTCGTTTTAATTAGACACCACTATTTACAGACTGATCAACAATGGAGACTCTTTCCCCTCACTAAAAGACTCCACGAGAATCACAGAAGAGAACTGGAGGTAACAACACCGTACACTTATAAGTGTAATAAATTTTTTACCGGTCAAAAGAAGTTACAGTTCGTCCTTAGTCCAAATTGTTCTTCTATAAACCACAAGTGTTATTTATTGTTATGTCTCATCAAAAAATTTACCGTAGGTCTAGTACTATAGACACACAGTTACAAAGAAAAGTGATAATAACGAAATCCTGTTTAGAGATACCGAAAGATGGTATCCTTTGAGATCGTTGTGGTCGTTGAACTTTTGTTTTTGGATTTCTTGAAATGTCATCGTATAAGACCAGAGATTACTTTAGAATCTTCTCCCATCTCTACATTCTTTAAAATACCCTGACCGGATCCTTCCCTTTTTAGAGACAAAATAAAGGAGTTATATCGTTGAAAGTAAAGAGAAAGTGACTTGTATTATGGAATCAAAAGTCAAAGTTAGAGTTAGTATATGTCCGGTTTTCACCATCGTCTTAGGGGTAATCGGAGTGATGGTTATGTTTTATGTTTTTAAGTACCTTGTTTTATGGTATTCTTGACCGACCGTCATTTTTACTGGGACTATAAAGGTCAAATGAACTTTATTACGAGTCTTCAGAAGACGGAACTGATCGTAGGTTTATTTTTACCTTACAACATATTTAAAAAAAGAATTTTTATATTTTATATTCCCATTATTCGTCCATTTAAAGGAGTTTGTAAATAATGTAGAAATTTGACATATGTAACTAAAAGGTGGGACTAAAATGTGAACGGGTCATGGGTGTAGACCCGGTCTGAGTCTCGAAACTCCATAGGATCTTTATCTAGTTTGATGTATTTCGTAATTCTCTTTTTATTATAAATTGACCTTTGACGTACCCCTCTACCCTTCTTTGACTGTATCATATTGACATTCTTTAAATTAGTTTAAAGATAATCTGTAGAGTCAAAAGTGGGTTTACGAAAGAAGGGAGACCACAGAGTAGTTGTAGGAAGTAATTGACTTACCACTGAGGACACCATTCAAAACCACAACAACCAGTCAGTGATTCAGTACAGACTGAGACGTTGGGGAACCTGACGTCGTGTTGTCCAAGGGGACAGGAAGTGATAGAGGACCTCAAACGAGTTTAAGTTCAGGTAACTCAACCACTACGATAGATTAGTAAAGGAGGAGACGACATTATTCAATTCGTCTGAATACTGTCTAGAGAGAAGTAGGTTTATATGAACGAAGAAAATTCACATTATCGAAAAGAACACAGTACTCTGACTTCAGTACTCAGTTTATCTTTTGATCTGAGTTTCTACACTTGAGTTCAAATATAGTTTATTAATACTTGAACCTTAGTTCGGGAACTGTACGTAGAAGGCAATGAAAAGGTAGTGAGTGATCCAGAAATATATTCCGTAACACGACCTAAGATACTGTTTGTGTTTTCTACTTGACCTGTGTCAAGAACGGAAGTTCACCAATTTTTATAGTACTTTTCTTTTTTATCTACATATTTATCAACAGTGAATCACTTCCTATACTTTGTATTATATCCTCCTAACTGTGTAGTAACTTGGTATCTCTTCTTTTTCTCATCAAGACCTTTTCCTCACTCTTTTCTACTCATTCTTTGTCAAAAGTTTTTCCTCTACTGGAAAGTAGACCACTCATCGGACCAAAACTTATCAACGGTCTATACGACTAACTTAAGATTTCATTATAATTCATAATAAAAGACTTGATGTACAGACAATAAACAAAAGAAGGGTCGATTTAATTTAGAGTGGTTCAAAGGGTTTATCAGAATAAAAGAAAAGAATAGATTCATTACAGACAGTTAGGAATCTCGGTGTCCCGAAAGGATCTTGTACATTGTAAAATGTTGGAATACCTTCGACAATGAATATACGGAATTTTAGATTACAAATTAAAATAAATAAATATACACCGTAAACCGTCTTATAGTTATAGACTTGATACACTTAGACAGTAGTTGGATTACTTCATAACTACGATTTTATGGGTCTCTTTATTTATTAATCAGTAAACATGGTTTACATAGGTAGAAACAGAAATTACAGAATTATAATAAGTCAATGAAACTCAGTTTATGTGATCAGCTTAAATAACAATATCCAGTATAATCATACTCCTAAAGAGGTTGACATTAACTATTTTGTGATCTTTTGGAAAAAAAGAAAAAAAAACCTACTCCCTTCTTGATTGAGAACAATTGAGTGAAAGGAGAACGAATATTTTGACTTGGGATATAAAGTGAGGACGGTGACTTTATAGAAAGTTTATAGAGATGAAAAAGGTAGAGATAATACTGGTTGGATCTGTCGTATAAGTTTTCGTCTCTGTAATGAAAAGGTTGTTTCCAAGTAGATCAGTTCCGATACCAAATAGGTCATCAGTACATGTCTACACTCTCAACCTGATATTTCTTTCGACTCGTGACTTCTTAACTACGAAAACTTGACTCCACAACCTCTTCTGAGAACTCTCAGGGGACCTGACGTTCCTCTAGGTTGGTCAATTAGGATTTCCTCTAGTCAGGACCCACAAGTAACCTTACTGGTTACAACTTCGACTCTGAGGTTATGAAACCGATGGACTACATTTCTCGACTGAGTAAACTTTTCTGGGACTACGACCCTTTCTAATTCCCGTCCTCCTCTTCCCCTGCTGTCTCCTAATCTACCAACCTACCGTAGTGACTGAGTTACCTGTACCCAAACCCACCTGAGACCCTCAACCGCTACCTGTCCCTCCGGACCGCACAACGCCAAGTACCCCAACGTTTCTCAGTCTGTGCTGACTCTCTGACTTGACTTGACTTGACTATGGATCTATAAAGGTTACCGACGATATTGTTTAATGGTGTGGGGATTACGGAATCTTGTTGTATAGTCACAACCAAATATAAAGACCTCGAGGCTTTAGGTTTTATCCAAAGAGACTTAGTTTCAATTCCACAGTTACACGGACGTGAGGAAGATCCGAGAGTCCCATCTCAAATTAACGAACGAAATGAGTCGAAGAATTCCGAAGAACATAGGGAGTCAAGTACCGACGAAAGGAGGTAGAAGTTTTAGTCGTTACATCGTAAAAGTTTAGAGACTGAGGTTGAAGGACAAAACGGAGGGAAGGAGAAATTTTCTGACAACGTTACTGTAACTCAAGTAGGTGTTTCAGGACCTATTCGAGGAATTTAAGTCGACTAATCGTCGAAATTAAGGTAAACTTTGATATTAAGGGAAACGTATTGTATCGGATAGAGTCCAAGGTCCCTAATCCTACACCTTTAAATACTGAAACAACAACAAATCGGTGATTCAAGACGACTGAGAAAACACTGGGTTACCTGACATCGGGTGGTTCGGAGAGCAAGGACAGAAGTGTACAATAAAGACAACGGACTTTGTACGAGGGGAAAAATGGGGAATATAATCGATTAAGACGGAGTAGAAAGTTTAGAGTGGAATCTACCATAAAGGAAATTTATAAAAAGGAACTGTTGAAAGGTTTGTGTGTTTATGGGTACCTACAAATCCCTAAAGAGTATGTACTAGGAAATCTTGGGAGGTGAAAAGTGTAGTCTTGTGACTTGTGTGAGATCATATAATATTTTCATTATGGAAAAATATACGAACGTAAGGACTGAGATACTGTTTGAGATGGTTCTGTCCCTGAAACAAGCAGAATAAGTTCCAACGAACACAGAGATGATGGACCTGGTGAAAGACCGCACACTATTCATGAGTCATCAGTAGCAATTGACTACTATGAGGTCTTCTTTATCTCAGTAAGGAGGGGGGAAGTGGTGGTAGCGCAAAGTTAGAGAGCTTTACGTCGGGAGATATAAAAGAGGTTGGTATTTTATACATACAATTGACAAACATCTACAATTGTAAAATAAGTCAACAACTCACCACAGGTCATAAAAAGGAACACTAGGTACACTAATAAGAAATTACCTTTCTCGTTCTTACATCTATCAGATATCTGTTAACTACAGGGAGTCATCGGAAACGAGTTTTTCCACTTCAGTGACGATTCACTCTATGGTATCAACCCATTATCAAGTTGGGTGAATAAGTGTTTATACCTGGGTTAACAACCAGACTTCCATTGAGTCTGACCATTGATTCGAGGTTTGAACACTTGTACACACACACCCCTGTCCCTTTAACTTCTTCACTAACTTATTATCCCATCTCTCCTTCTTCTCTATTAAGATTCTCTTGACTTACTTGAGTGTGTATTTATTTCTGAACACCTATTCGAAGTTACACAGTAGTCACCGGTGGTACAGTACTCTCCTCATTGTCTGAGGAGAAAAGATTATAAAATAAATTGGTATAAAAGAACCTGTTATTTATGTGTCTTAATTCTATAATTTTCAGAAACAAGTAGTATATGGTAAAGATTTGTCAATAGTAGTAAAGAGTTTTTCCCTAAAATTCGGTATAACACCTCGTAAGACGAGTATTATCCGTTTAATAACTCACGGGGGACACATGGTCTGTCACGTAATTCTGGAACGGGAATACGTTCATAATCGTAGAAAAAACCATTTAGCAGTCTTTGTCAACCAACAAGTCACACCAAGTTGTAATAGGGACTTCTATAAACCTATTATTACGTCTACAATCACAGTCCTTGGGACCCCCTTCAACCCTTGTAAATGTTAACTTTAAGTCTACATATTACTGAAAAGGGTACTTTTCGTTCTGATCGTCCTGTTCTTTTGTCCCGGAGATCTCTTTGGGTAATATGTCAATCTTCTGATCGTCTCCCCCGGCTGACAATTGTCGTCGGGTGTATAACTTCTCATACTACCAAGGTCCATAGTACACTACGGCCATGAAGTGGTAGGTGGTTGGACCAAGAGACAAGATGGAAGTCTACTTCTCTTGTAAATGACCTCGAACTTCAAAGAAAATCACCTTGGGGCATCCTTTCTCGACCACTGTTTTCTGTAAAGGGACGACCTGTTCGTTCTTTTCGGGTTCTCTGACCTCAGTCCGTCCCAGTCCTGGTCATGACTCTCTGTGGAGGTCCAAGGGTCCTCTAGGTCCCACACTTCCAATTTTTACCTCACCTTTCGTTGGTTCATTCTCCGGTTGCAAGTTTCTTAGATTTTCTTTTCCTGTCCCTTCCTGTTGTACCCGTAGTCAACAATCCTACTCTCGGTCTAATTGGAGGAAGGAAAAGGAAAGGTCTGAACTGAGGATGTGTTTGTTCACGTATGACATGGTCTCTGAAGATTTCCCTTATTAATCCTTACCTTGTTATTGTTATTGGTTAATGTAGATAACTTATGAATTATAATAGAGTAATTGAGGAATGTTGACTAAAATAAAAAGACCCGAGGTTTTAGTGACGTCTACCACTAACGTCGGTACTTTAATTTTCTGTGAATTAGGAACCTTCTTTTCAATACTGGTTAGATCTGTCGTATAATTTTTCGTCTCTGCAATGAAACAGTTGTTTCCAGACAGATCAGTTCCGATACAAAAAAGGTCATCAGTACATATCTATACTCTCGACCTGATATTTCTTTCGACTCGTGACTTCTTAACTACGAAAACTTGACTCCACAACCTCTTCTGAGAACTCTCAGGGGACCTGACGTTCCTCTAGGTTGGTCAGGTAGGATTTCCTCTAGTCAGGACTCTCAAGTAACCTTCCTGGCTACAACTTCGACTCTGAGGTCATGAAACCGGTGGACTACGTTTCTCGACTGAGTAAACTTTTCTGGGACTACGACCCTTTCTAATTCCCGTCTTCCTCTTCCCCTGCTCTCTCCTACTCTACCAACCTACCATAGTGGCTGAGTTACCAGTACTCAAACCCACCTGAGGCCCTTAACCACTACCTGTCCCTCCGGACCACACGAACGCCAAGTACCCCAGCGTTTCTCAGTCTGTGCTGACTTGCTGATTTGACTTGACTTGAGGAATGTTGTTGGTATATTCCAACGATTGATGTTGCTCCGAGTAAAAAATTTTTGGTCATTACGAATCTCCTCAATTCTTCGTCTGATTTTTATTTCGGATGGTGTCTCATTCGTCTCCGAGTCTCGTGATTCTTTGTCCCCTAATGAGATTTATAGAAAGAGAGAAAGAAAGTATTTATCTGTCATCGTTACTTTTTTCCTTATTAGTCCCGAAAAGGTGACACACGAGGCATTCACTCAGGTGAATTTTAACACACACAACACACACACATATAACTTTTTATTTCCTTCTCCATTAGTTCTTACCCAACAGTAATACAGTAGTAATAATCCCCTTTTTACTCTTATAATAAAAAGGAACTATAAGATCGGTAGGATTGAAGTCCTGATGTTTTTATACGATATCCGTAATTATCTAATGAAACAAATTCCTTTGTGTGTGTGTCAACACTCCCAAGGAACACCTTGAAACTAGATATCAATGACTTATGTACACTAAACAGTTAAAACCTGTACTTAGAGAGGTCAACACCGTGTTTTGGGGTCCGACCCGACGTTGTCGATTACTCATAACGATACCCCTCGGTGGAAGAATGACGTCGACCTCTGAGAGACTCCTCAGGAACCGATACAGTCATGTACGAGAGTTACCGTCGGGAGGGTGACTCTCAGAGCGAGAGGAACGACTCTCTTGATCCTCAGCTACGAAAGGGTCCTGGAACGTTAATGATAGGTTTACACTCTTTCACTGGACCTCTAGAACTCCGATCGTACTTAAGAGTCACTCAGAAAGTGTAAAGGTTTTCAGCGGTGTGCTGGTCACGTGAGTGGGGAACTTCGACTGACTTTAAAGGAAGAAACTCCGACGGACCCAAAACGGAAACTTCAAATTTGGACCCTCGTCAATAGACGGTTGGTTCTATTCGTGAGGGTCCCGAAGGTGCCCGTCGGTCATGATTGTTTCTTCCTTATTCTGGAGACTCACGCGAAACGGTAGATGGTTCAGCGTCACCTTTTCTCTCATTAGTCCCAAGAAAGATGTCCCACGAGGTTTTCACTTAGGTTAGTTTAATTTTCTCTCAGTCTCTCTTTTCTATTTTATCGAAGTTTTCTCTTGGGTGTCGACATCTGAACGGACAGTTAGTCGTCCTCAGTGTTCGGTTAGTTTCCACTTTATTTTTTAAAACAAACTTCCTTTTACGTAATCTTAGTCAACGTAAGGTGGTCTCATCCCCTTTCTCTTTTTCAGTTGGGTATGACCCCCGTCATTTCGACTATTAGTTAGATATGTAAATTCGTATAGTCATTTCTAATATATGTGGGTAGGTTTACGTCCTGTAAATACACAGGTCAGTACTAGAACTGTAGGAGTTTCCGACGACAGGGACTAGAGTTTTTCAATTGTGTTGGTTCTCTTACTTGTTTTGAGAATTAGTCACTCATGTACTCGATAAAGTCATCTATTTAAATTAAATCGTTAAACACACTAATAAAAAAGGAGAGACTATATTCTAATACGAACGGGTACAATTTTTCCATTGATTTCAGAATGCATGGAGTCATATTCCTTAAAAATACGAACAAATTTTTTTTTTTATCACGGGTCCCATCTTAAAAGGTCCGTTATGGTCGGTCAGGAACGAAGTCCTTTCTAGTCTGAGTGAATTCGTTACCTCCACGTATTTGGATACTCGTTCTTCCTTTACTTCCGTACCCTTTAACTTGTAACGGACCTATCCTGTTTTGACCAATCGAACGACTTTACCTCTCTCCTATTGCAGACTCCTTAAATTCACAGTCCTTGAACACTGATTGAACGTACGTTGTGGTAACCAAGTCCTTACTATGGTCACTTCCTACGAATGACTTGTGTTCGACTCAGGAACTGTTAGGATGCAGACTCATCAAACGTCAACCACCCTACCTGTCGGAACACTCCTTAGACATAGTAGAACCTCATAGTTCAATTCCCAAAACTCTATCGCTCTAAAAAGACCTAATAAATCCACCCGGGTTACATTAGTGTTCCTAGCAAGTTTCTCTCTCTGTCCTCCCAGTGTCAAGCTCTTCCACTGCACTCCTGTCTTCGGCTCCGTCTAGAAGTCTTCGTCTCTCTCTCACCGTTTACTTTGTGACGACTTAAACTTCTATTCTTTCTTTGGTGTTAGGTTCCCTTCGGCACCTGGAGGTTTGAGGTCGTCTTGACTAGTCGCCTAAAAGAATCTTTGAAACTTTCTTTGGTTAGGAACAGTTTAGTAAAACTTGAAGAGTTGAGGTCTTATCATTTTTACTAGACGACTATAAAAACGAGAAAATGTGGTGTTTCAAATATCGATGCAGAATATCCTCTTTATCCTTGATTGTGACAGTAGAAGATTTTAGTCATAAAAAAAAAATTATTAGATGTTGTGATGTCTCATGAGATGTCGAAAATATTCGTTGTCTGATGTATATTCGTCTCTCGGTACCCATATAGAAGGTATTGGTGTCACGACTCACTTGTAATTTTATTCTTTCCTTGTTCGGACATCGAATTATGTATAATGTTTTATCATGATGTATAAAACGTTAAAACGTATTAATTTTGAAGCTGGTTCAACGAAAGCTCCTCTCCTGTCTTTACCCTCATTCCTCTCTTACCCTCATTTTCGCTTTGTTTTTGTTGATTAGTTCTCCTATACTGAGATGAAAGACATGAAGTCAAAGTTTATAATTTTATTTATTTATTTATATGTCAATCAGGTGATATAAAATTTTATCCTTAAATTTAAGATAGAAAGTTTGTTATCTATACACTTCCCTAGACTGTAATTTAAGTTTTGGATCTTCTTTAATACTAAATAGAACGTTCGTCTTCGAGTACCTTTAAATGGTATAAAATACCTATTCGTCTCAGTTACGTGTAAATCAGACATACTTCTTTTTACAGTTAATAAGAAGTGATCCGTCAAAAAACTAGGAGTACAAACGTTACTAGTGAAATAGGAGATGAGAGAACGTAGGAGACAAAAAGGAAGATCTTCACTTTATGTAGTAACTGGTAAAACATTTTCATTGTCACTGAGTCATTCTTTTTAACAAGCAAGTAGAGTCACCTTAAATAGGAAAATTTTTCTAGTACAACTATAGAACCCAGATTCTTAAGAACCGATTACTTAATTGGACTACTGTTAACCTACTCTTAGGAGACTTAGGTGAACGTCCATTCTGGGTACTTTTCACACTTTCCTCTCTCCCTTCCTCCCTCCTTCCCTTTTCTTTTGTGTCTGGAACATCGGTGGCGGTAAAACCTGAGGAAAAAGGATAAAATTGATGGATCATTAGAGTTCAGTTTTTATAAAAATTTTTGTGTTGTCATTAGTCTTCTGATTTCATAAAATGTCTCGTATAGAGCCAACATTAACAATTGATATATGGATTCCTTTTAAAACTGGATGACTTTGTTGTTTTTGGGTAGAAGATCTAAAACTTTTCGAAAAAAATTCAAAAAAGAAAAAATTTTAAATAAATAAAAAATTAACTTCCTATTAACGAAATGTCTTAAAACAAAAGACAGTTTGGAGTTGTACTTAGTCGGTATCCATATGTATGTGGGGGAGGGAAAACTTAGAGGGAGGGTAGAGGGTGGGGTAGGGTGGGGAGATCCAACTATGTCTCGGGGACAAACTCAAAGGACTCTGTATGTCGTTTAAGGACAACCGATAAAATGTATACCATTACATTCAAAGGTGCAATGAAAGAGGCATGTAGAGTGGGAGAAAAATTACATTATTAAGATAAAACATCCCTTTCCACTCGGACCACTCTGAAACCTGTTGACTAAAACTCCTCTTAATCAGCGACAAATAGAAACATATTAAGTTTACTTTCGTCAAAGGTGCAAAAACACATACACACTATACAAGAGAATACAAACAAAATTACGATTGATGTTTTCCCTGACACATTTTCCTTGATCGTAATCTGAACGATTTCTTTTCAGTCAAAATAGGTTTGTTACGTGTTTACAACACCTACCATGGTTATTTGAAAACCTTTATTGAAGGAAATTAAAATCCTCTTTTATCTTATCCTTTGAAGGGTCCATTATATACATTAAGCGTAAGGAACCGTCATTAAACCTTTGCAATTTACACTCTACCTAGGTACACTACTTAGTCGACAGGTTCCTAACTTTTAACACTATATCTCCTGTCAACAGAGAAAGGAAAATAGAGAATATCGACTTTACAAGGAGGAGTTAGAGTGGGTTTTTCATATGTGGATAAGACAAGTTCTTTCTCATCTCTCTCTTATTTTAAGGAGGACACAATCTTTCGTTGAGGACTTCGAGGTACTTATTTGTAGAGGTCCATCTCTTTTTCTTTTTTAATAGAACAAAAGTAAAGTACTTAAAGGTTCGTTACTTTTGTATTTTCAAAATATTGGAACTAACAGTGTCTTTTGTCCTTTTAGGACTCTCTCGTTACCCATATAATACAAGTTCTAACTCCGGAGTCACCTCAGTGACGTTAAAGAGGGATGAAAAGTGTCTTATACTAACGAAAAAAATTTTTTCATTTAATTAAAAGGTTATACTCTACAAAAACAAGAGACCACCGCTACTAAGAGGAGTTTATTTTACTTAGTTTAACTAGTAGTTGATACTTTTATGAGAATTTTTGTAAGACTGTTTTTCTCTCTATTCAGTGGTTATAATAGTCAGTGAGAAGACGGGTCTCTTCACTGGAGTTCATATGAATTCCTTATTGATTTTTTCCTTTAGGAAACCTTTACAAAAATAGTAAAAATTTTGATCTATTACCCAAAAAAGAAGGAAACAAACTTGGTCGTAAGGATGACTCGTGTGAAAAAAAGTTATGTCTAAGGTAAAGAAGTGTTCAGTTTTAAGTTGAAGTTATCAAGGATGTGAGAAAGAAACCCCTAGTTGTGAACTACCACCAATATGGATAGGAACTTAATAAAAGATCGTACATTGGTTTACTGGAATCGTCGAGTGAACTTAGACGTAAAGTAAACGTAAACCTCGAGGAAGAAACAATCAATATTATTTGATAATATAACGTTAAGTTTATCTACATAAGATAGATCCGTTACCGGTACTCAAATTCTTTTTCGAGTCTTTTAAAATCACATGTTATTCTTACAAAGTGTCAGTTTTAATACTTTTTGACTGGTAATTAATAAAAAGTCCACTATTGTCATGGGACCATTCTGTTAACTAAAATTGTTCCACATACTAAACTTACCATGTTTGTAAAATAATCAACTCTTGAAATTCGACAACTGTAGACAACTGTCTAGTCTTAAACCCCTTACAAATCTTAAACGATGTACTTTCTATATAGTAGAGAACGAAACGATAAGTGAAACCAGTTGACTTAAGTTTTTATATTATTCGTTTCCTCTCGTTTCGTAACAGAATCTTTTGTATTTCTACATATATTAAAAAGACACCTTGAGAATAAAATATTTTATTCATAGAACTAAAAAGAGAGAGTAACAGGAAAATGTAGATAACAAATCCAACCACAAAAGATTAATATGGATCCGTTAATTTGAAAATTGAATATATTATATTAGAATCACTTATTTAAAGGTAGAGTTTTATATTATTTTAGTTGAAGTCAAAATAAAATTTCAGACTAAAGAGAGGAAAAGACATCGAATACGGGATACGTCAGACTTAAGACAAAGGTACAGATCAAAGAGAGTCTTATTTAAATCTCAGTGTGATGATTAGAAACATATAGGTTTCTGGTACCGGTAAAGAAATAGAAAAGAAACAAACAGAAGATACAAAGTATAATTTTAAAGTCGTGTTAATGTTCAATAAGGGCGTTTGTTCAAAAGGTTTGAAAGGTTTATGATCCGTGGGAAAAGAAATAAATAAGAAAAAAAAAAAAGAAAAAAACCACTGTGTCTCACCGTACCCCCTAGAATCAAGGGGTCGGTCCCTAACTTGGGTATGCTGGCCGTCATCTTCACACCTCAGAAGTGACCTGAGGGTCCTTCAAGACACGACATGAAAGATTTTAGATTACAGATATTAAAGAGTCTCCTCCGACGTAGGTCTCATCCCTAATTCGTCAGAGAGGTTATAGGTTGTTGAGGTATCATAGATGGGTTCGGAATCCCGGAGGAAAACTAAGGAACGTAATCGGAAATTCTGTCTTAACAGTCTTCAAACGTCTTGGGAAACCGTCAGACGTAATAAAGACAAAGGAAAATTAGACCAGATATTGATTGTACAATGGGTATGTGTCCGGATGGACTACCAGTATGGGACCAGTGTTTCTCCGTCTGTACTGACTCACTGATTGTAAATTTTAATAGTAATACAACATTTATGATATCATGTTATTTTGTATGAGACAAACCTTTCGGATTTCCTTCCTTCACCGATTCTCTTCTGAACACTCGTCTCCCTCCCATAATTATATACACGGACCTTAAAGAAGAAGACGAGAGACGTGTCGTACTTTAAAGAAGGGAAGGAACAGAGTAATGAGCGACCCAGAGTCGAAATCACTGACTTCAGACGGTGGACGTTCGAGCCCAGACGGGTCAAAATCATTCCGACCACAGTCGGAGTTTGACAGACTTTAACCAGTCTGATAAACTCGAAATTTGTGGGATAAAAGGTTACTCAAGGTTTTTCTTAAAAAAAAAAGAAGGTTCAGATTTCACATCCAATGACTAAAGAGAGGTCAAGGAGTGACTCGGACTTCGGAGGACCGGGATGGGAATCATATGAACGAAGTCGGTACTTTAAAAAAGATCGGAAACGGTTAAAGGAGAAACGACAACTTTGTTCTAGGGTGAGGGTATAGGAATTCGTAACCGATTCTGGATCGAGGTTTAGACTACCTAAAAGACCGGAAATTCTTTGGAGAACGGAATGGTATTGACCGTAGTCAAAATTGTCGACCGATAATGATTGAGGTTTGTATCACCGAATTGGGTTGTATAAATAAATCGAGTGTTAAGACCCTAACTTGTTAAAATCCGACCCGAATCGAAATTTCGATAAATCAGGAGTCGACAAGTGGATTCATAAAGGAGGTTTTCTAACTGGACCCGAACGAGATTACCGTTTTCGTCCTTAAGTTCCTTCTACTTTCTTAAGTTCCGGAAACCTCTCGATCTGACATGACTGTGTGGTAGTGAAGACAGTGTGAGAAACATCGTTTTGTTCGGTCGACTCTAGTTATTCATCCCTTTAAGTACTTTCCTTACTGTTTCAAAATGACTTTTAATACAGTGATATACTTCCCGACTTTTCAACCCCTTAAAAAATATCAGTTATATAACGAATGACGAGTCTTCATAGTGCCCCACTGAGAACTAATGACTTACTGAGTAAGACCTACTGAAACCTGTGATCAAGACCACATTAAGGTGGATTTCAGTGTCACGGGAAAAACCTATGGTATAAACTTGAATAAAGAAGATGGAGAATCTTCTTTTTTTTTGACGTAGTAGTGACCAAATAGATTAAAAATTTGAAGGTCAGCTTGAGTGAGGACCTAAATAACAAAAGGGGTTACATGAAAAAGAATGTATACGACAATCGATTGACAGTTCGTTATTAATTTGTACAAATATAATTATAAACCACCCAAAATAAAAGAGGACACCTTGTGGTGGAATCTCTTAAACCTAGTTTTCACGAATACTTTTTGACTCAGTTAGTTCCGTCGATAAACAGTCTTACTTCTCGGAGTCATTAATTTTATCATCAGAAAGCCGGGTAGAATTTCATAAGACTGTATGACAAGAGGGATGTGATTATAGTAAAGACTCCATATAAACCTTCAACAGTACATATTTATAATTTCTAGTTCCACACCTTGGTTATCACCAAAGAATAGAAACTCTATCGGTTTTTTTTGTGTTTAAAGGGATTCCTATATCTTATTCAAAGTAATAAGTTCGTTTTGGTTTTTAATTTTTTTCATCCCCCCCATCGAAAACATAAAGACCACCAATTAACCACACGGTAGTTATTGTATTAATTTACTGGTGTCTGAATGACTCAACGTTGAGATGGACTCGTTGACATACATAATTTTATTTTATTTTACTTTTATACAATTGTCAAAAATAATATAATTCTCGACAGTAAAAAAGTCGTTATGAAACTCGTAATTACCCCGAAGGGACCACCAAGTCGTCATTTCTTAGACGGACATTACGTCCTCAATATCCTCAACGTCCAAGATAGGGACCGAGTCCTTCTATGGGACTTCCTCTCGTATCGTTGGATGAGGTCATATGAACGGACCTCTTAGGATACTTGTCTCCTCGGACCACTCGTTGTCCGGTATACCAGTATTTCTAAGCCTGTGCCGTTTTCGTTAAATCGTACGTACAATTCGTAATTACATTAAAAAGAGTAAATTAAAAACGGTGGAGTACAGCCCTAGGAGGGTTGGGTCCTTAGTTTGGGTCCAGAGGGAGTAACGTCCACCTAAGAAATGGTCGACTCGGTGGTCCCTTCGGGTTCTTATGACCTCATCAATAATCGGATAGGAAACAGGTCGTCTAGAAGGGCTGGGTCTTTAGATTGACCCTAGAGAACGTAACGTCCGCCTACGAAATTGTTGACTCGATAGTCCCTTCGTGGGAGTACTTTATCAACAATGATATTCGTTAAACGTATAATCCTTTGATACTAAGATTATTGATTAAAAGGGTTCTCCATACATCGAGAATTTAGACCCTTAAATTTCACGTCCGATGAATTGGAAATATGGACAGGAGAATTGGTAACATAATCTTACGATTAAAGTATGATATAATATTAAGATCCAAGTATCCTCGATGCTTTTTGACTTTTAGAAAAGTATAACTAAGAAAAGACCGAACTTGACTTAGAGGATACTCTAAGGTTTCAAAGACCTTTTACTCCTCGAACGTCCCTCTGGTCAAAATGTACCATAGTTTTCGTTATACGAATGAACAGTCCATGTATGTACACTTTTACTTATACCTGTATATGTGTGTATGTACTTAATTCTTACTTTAAAGGTAAGAACTAAGAGGAATCTTTATCGGTAAGATCCTACTCATTTAATAGATCGCGATAAATATTAAAAATTCCGAAAATTATTTAATATATAAAAAAATTTATTCATAAATATAGTTCTATTAGTACAACTAAACTTTTGGTTTATTTCTTTAAAGTCAAATTATACTTTTTATGATCAATAGGTTTCAAGACAAAAATTACCATTTTTGGATGGTTAATTTGTCTCGTTACTACTTTCCCGTGTTGGATCTTTGTTCGGTACCCAATTTGATGACTTAGTATACTGTAGGAAAATTAATTGTGTGATTTTATGACTTACTTGACCATTACCATTGTATGTCCACCACTGTAAAGTCCCTATTTAGGATTAGATTCCCTAATTAATCGTAAATAAGTTCATGTATTATTACCTCAAAATTTCCTTTTACCTAGGTGACCCGAACAAATGAGGGAAAAATTGTATATCTCCCGTAAAATTAATGGACATGACGAAAATCACGTAAAGGGTCCACGATCTCTTTTGTAAAATCACGACCTTGTATTCTATACTTTTTGGTTACATAAAATAAGTATAAAAAAGAAAAAAAGTAAGGAAAATTTTCTATTCGTATTAGAATAAATAAAAATCGTTCATTTTTTAATTTACACATAAATTCGCACGTGTCATAAGTTAAGTCAAGTCAAGTCAACGAGTCAGTGCAGGCTGAGAAACGCTGGGGTACTTAGCGTCGTGCGGTCCGGAGGGACAGGTAGTGCTTGAGGCCCTCAAGTGAGTCTAAGTACAGGTAGCTCAGTCACTACGGTAGGTCGGTAGAGTAGGAGACAACAGGGGAAGAGGAGGACGGGGGTTAGGGAGGGTCGTAGTCTCAGAAAAGGTCACTCAGTTGAGAAGAGTACTCCACCGGTTTCATGACCTCAAAGTCGAAATCGTAGTAAGGAAGGTTTCTTTAGGGTCCCAACTAGAGGAAGTCTTACCTGACCAACCTAGAGGAACTTCAGGTTCCCTGAGAATTCTCAGAAGAGGTTGTGGTGTCAAGTTTTCGTGGTTAAGAAACCGCGAGTCGGAAGAAGTGTCAGGTTGAGAGTGTAGGTATGTACTGGTGTCCTTTTTGGTATCGGACCTGATCTACCTAGATCCAACCGTTTCATTGCAGAGACGAAAACTTATATGATAGATTCAACCAGTATTGAAAAGAAGGTTCCTCATTCGTAGAAAATTAAAGTACTGACGTTAGTGGTAGACGTCACTAAAACCTCGGGGGGTTTTATTTCAGACTGTCACAAAGGTGACAAAGGGGTAGATAAACGGTACTTCACTACCCTGGTCTACGGTACTAGAAGCAAAAGACTTACAACTGGAAATTCGTTTTAAAAGTGAGAAGGGAAAGTGAAAGTAGTTCTCCGAAAACTCAAGGAGAAGTGAAAGACGGTATTCCCACCACAATAGACGTATAGACTCCAATAACTATAAAGAGGGTCGTTAGAACTAAGGTCGAACACAAAGAAGGTCAGGTCGTAAAGAGTGCTACATGAGACTTATCTTCAATTTATTCGTCCCACTGTTATATGTCGGAATTGCAGGAGGAAAAGGATAAACCTTGGTCAGACAACAACGTACAGGTCAAGATTGACAACGAAGGACTGGACGTATGTCTAAAGAGTTCTCCGTCCAGTTCACCAGACCATAAGGGTAGAGAGACTCTTAAAAGGTGTCACTACGTATTTTTCCTATAACAAGGTGTAGTGATGTTTTTCGAAGAAACAAGTAAATCAACCAACACATCATGAGGTAACGTACCTACCGTCATGGTGTAAGAAGTAAATTGATTAAGAAATAACTATCCGGGAAACCAACAAAGACTAGAACAAAAACGGAAAAGAACGTGAAATAAAATATAAGGGCGGTGTTATTACCGATTAAATTTGTATTTAGTATCTCACTAGGACTTTTCCACCGTCGTTTCATTACTTACACAGTTTCTGACTCCCAGTCCAGTCCACTCCGTAGTCGCTTGGCAGAATTGTCCCGAGAATTTCAACGACCATCGAACCTCGACGACGACCTTCTGGTGTCCTACCTGGAACTTTGGTATCTCGGACCTGTGTTAGACCAACCACGTGGAGAAACCAGTCATGAACCCACATGACACTTCTCGTACATTCCCTTTGGTCACGGTTTCATCTACGGTAGGTACACAACCGCGGAGTCACTGAAGACGCACATGTGTAGGTTCGTAAACTCCGCCATCTTGAATAGTACCGGAGTCGACCCTACAGACTTTCCGGTGACCCTTCGTAACCAACCAAAGGTGTCATGTGTGTCCGAGTCATCGGTTTCAGAAGGACAACCATGAGAAGGTTGTAGACTCGTTACGGTGTCAACTACTCCTACATAACAATAAGTCAGTGATTCAACGCAGGTTGGAAAACATTAGGATACCTGACGTCGTGTGGTCCGAAGAGACAGGAAGTGATAAAGGATCTGAAACGAGTTTAAGTAGAGGTAACTCAGTCACTACGATAGATTGTTAAAGTAGGAAACGACGGTGGAAGAGGAAAACGGAAGTTAAAAGGATCGTAGTCCCAGAAAGGTTACTAAGTCGAGAAGTGTAGTCCATCGGTTTCATAACCTCAAAGTCGAAATCGTAGACAGGAAGGTTACTTATAAGTCCCAACCAAGGAAAATCCTAACTGACCAAACGAGAAGTTCCCTGAGAATTCAGAAGGGATCGTGGCGTTAAGTTTTCGTAGTTAATAAGGAGTCATGAGTCGGAAAGAAGACCAGGTTGAGAGTGTAGGTATGTACTGATGACCTTTTTGGTATCGAAACTGATATTCCTGGAAAGAACCGTTTCAGTAGAGAGACAAAGAATTATGTGACAGATCCAAACTTTATCGAAAGAAAGGTTCCTCCTTCACAGAAAATTAAAACGTCACTAAACCCTCGAGTTCTTATTTCAGACAGTAACAAACGTGAAAAGAGGGGAAGGTAAACGATACTTCACTACTCTGGTCTTCGGTACTAGAATCAAAAAACTTACGACTCAAAATTCGATCTAAAAAGTGAGAAGAGAAAGTGGGAGTTCTCCGAGAGATCAAGAAGAAGTGAAAGACGGTAGTCTCACCATAGTAGACGTATAAATTCCAAAAACTATAAAGTGGACCGTTAGAACTAAGGTCGAACTCAGTAGGTCGGGTCGTAAAACGTACTCCATGGGACGTATCTTCAATTTATTCGTCTCACTGTTATATGTCGGAACTGTATGAAGAAAGGATTAAAACTTGGTTTGGTAACAAGGTACAGGTCAAGATTAACAACGAAGAACTGGACGTATGTCCAAATAGTCCTCTGTCTATTCTACCAGACCATAAGGGTAAAGAACTTCTTAAAAGATGTCAAACAACACTAGGTGTGCCAATTTCTGAAATCGTATTAGTTACTCCGTCTTTCCCTACAAAAAAAGGACCTTAAGGGAACGAAAGAGGTGGTAGGTTGTTTACAACAGTTAAACTAGAGGACAAGGAGACGAAAAAGATTTGAGTCGAAAATGTAGACCTTCAAGAGTCAAGTGCATGACGACTTCGGATCGAACTTCTTAAAGTTTATATTTCACTCCTATATCGTCCACACCCAGGTAGACATTTCGTAAAAAACGACGGACAAGTCAGTCCAGTAAGAACAACCACAACAGAAGGTTGAGGTATTGGTCGAGGTCCAAGTTCTAGTATACATCAGATATCACTCCGTGGAAGAGTAACTCAGGTCACTGTGACTTAAATAGGATCTACATCAGAAGTAGGTGATTTGGCCTCTTAAGTAACGATTCCTCTGGTGTCTTGGTCCTTTGGGTCCTATGGAGGAGACTCGCCGATCACAAGTACACTGACCTGTCCTCGACCCTGGTCCCTCGGATCCCCACCCCACCTCCTCCCCCGTCTCCCTTTCCTTCAAAGACGAAGGTTCGTTGGCACCTCTACCGATGTTGTGTCGGACGTCTGGGTTGACGTCAGAGATTAGAAAAAATATAATGTTTGTCATTATTGGGTCCTAGAGTGGACGAAGAAAATTCAGATGACGTAACCGTCCGTCCAAGAAATGGTGATCGTGGTGGACCCTCCGGGAAATAATGTTTGTTATGTAGTTGTTTTTTTTGGAGTATCCTCAGCAAGAGTTTGTATGTTCACATGAGTACCCTGTTTACGGATCTCCACCTTAACGAAATGTCTTCCTCTGCACAAACATTAAGGACGACGGTAATTAGTCTCACGTAAGGATGGTCAAAAATGGGTAAATATATTAATGGTCGTTCATTGTCTCACGGTCAGAGACATTTGGGAACGTGTGTTCAATAGTGTGAAACTCCTAAAATATTTAAACCAACTGATCTTTAAAATATTGTCACAACAGGATTATATTTAATTAGAATAATACTCACATGACTTGTAGAGAAATATACGAATTAACATAGGAGAAAATAAAGTAAAATGACCAGAACAGGGTTTGAAAAATTAACCTTTAAATTGAAGAAATAAATATAAATAAGAATAAACAATTATAAAATTCCCGTAATTTTATAAAGATTTATAACAGAGACAGGGATTTTAAGAAATAATAATAATAATATAAGAGTGTAAAAATTAAAAACTAGAATAATGAAAGGGTGGGTACCTTGCCCCTAAAACAATAGACTTAAACATTTTTAAATCTCAAAATGTCACAACTGTAATCCACTGTATGCTAAAGATGTAAATCTCTTACATACCTTCAAAATCTCACTATTGTACAATCAAACCCGTGGATACTCTTGTCATACATAAGAAATAAGAATCTTAAATTTTAAGTTGGATGCAGATAATGTATCAAGAACCATTGGTTCCACGTAGATAATCTATATGGATAAAATGAACGTTTTACATATGACAATGAACACAAAATATATTATCTCCATAGTACCTAATTCTCATCACTCGGAACGTGATGTCTCTTACTGAAGTATAACAAGATGCATCATAAATTAGAGTCATACCTGAGTACCTAAGAAGGATATATGTTTCATAAGATTGAGTAATGACAATTAATAAAAATACAAGTATAACGAGGTATAAACCCTTGAGGAAGTTCGATCTGGAACATAAAACCCTGAAGTAGAGGAAATCACTTTTGTGTATGTAGGTAGAAGAAAAAATCGTGGAAGAGTGAATGAGTGAAACAATATGTTCTCCAAAGTCCAAGTCCAAGATGAAAAGAAAGAGGTCGTAATCTTAGTCGATAAAGAGGTTCCATAGGACAGAGGAAAATCACCCCTTTTCGTAAATTTTTGGTCCTATACCTACGAGACGTAAGAGGAACGAGGAGGAGTACGTAGTAACAAAGATCTGGCAAAATCACCTACATATAAATATCTATATGTATAGATATATTCGTTAAAAGGATCCCTTTCTCACTTTTATCTTTCGTAATCTGAAATTTGGATTAGAACAAGAAAAAGTTTCCGAGTCGACAGTTGAACAAAAAGGTAAATAAATTATTCGTAAATGAACAATAAATATGAAAAATTTTTTAAATTAAATAAGTTTGACTTTTTCTTTGGGTGTCATATAGGTAAAGAAGGTGAGGGAGATTGGGAGTGGAAACCGATGGTGGTTAGACAAGAAACATAGATAATAGAGTTTACCACTTTCATGTTATCTAAATTCATTTATTTAAATTCATTTTATGTAATAAATATAACTAAAATGGACAAATAAAAATGAAGATAATTACACCGATGATATTTTAAATTTTAATGTATACACCAGGTGTAAGTAGATTATTTGTCACTATGTGATCTCTCATTTTCGTACTCCTAGGTCTTTTGTTTTTGACGATCTCTTGTGAATCGGGTGTTTGAAGGGAACAAACAGACACGTTACAAATTCGTTTAAATTAATCGTCTTTCTTAAAAATATGTATTATTTATATATAAGATATTATAGTAAAACCTTTATAACTATGGACCGAAGAAATCTTTTTTATCTTTTATACCATCTTTACGTAAGTATTTAAGTGAAACACACCGTTTTCAAATCACCTTGACTGTCACCGACCGGGGTGAATCTCTAGAAGTAAAACGTGTTGGGTCGACGGTTTTTTTTTTTTTTTTACTTTAGTGAGATGGTCTGGAGACTTCTGTAAGTACAAACTTTAGGAACTCCGTATACTGTCCTACTACATTTTCTTCTTTCCTAAAATAGGTGATTTAAACAAGACCGTTTACAAGAGATGTAACCCACCAAAGGTAAAAAGATCGATGTTTTTAACTAGTTGTAAAATATTCCATCTTAAGGTGACTCGTAAAATTGTTCACGAGTATTTAACCCGTTGTTTTGGTCTTGTTTCGTTGTAGAACGCAACACCATGTCTTTTAAGATTAGTATAAATTACAGTTCAGATGAGGAAATTTAGGCTTCTTTGAGGGTCCAAAGAGACGTGATAACCGGATATACTGTCCGAAATTAATCGTGTCTAAAAAGTGTAAGTACCTATCTAATCTTTAAATCTTCATGAATTACCTTTTCCAGAAAATGGAACTGGTCAGACTTTAACGTCAATCTCCTGTAAACGAACGAGATTTCCGACTGACGTATGTTTATATACTTATAATTGTGTACGTAGGTTTTTACTTCAAAATCCTAAAAATAGTTTCCTTATAAATAAAAATAGATGACAATTGTGGGAACTTTTACACTCACCGTGGAGAAACATTATTGATACTTAATTTATATTGATCTAACAAACCGTAGGTAAGTCCATAGTATCGAAATGAAAACGGACGACTTAATTTCTTTTACTCCACTTTTTTTACTAGAATAAGTAGAACATGAGATCGAACGAGGTATATACATTGAAAGTCTACAATTTTTTTTTTTTTTTGTCTTTGGTGTTACTTTATCTTGACCCTCTGGTCTTCCCCCTCGAGGGTAGGAGACTCTACTATCGTCTTAAGTTGTCCCTCTTCTTTCCGGAGAGAAAGGACCGTTCCTAAGTCGGTTACTTTTCGGTACCTGAGAACGAATAAAATTTAGAGGGTTGAAGGAAAGGATAGATATTTTCATAAGAGGAAGGGAACGAGACTCCTCTGAACGTGTAACGAGTGATCCCAACGTCTAACTCTGGACGTTAAGAGACATTGAGGACGCATTTGGGTAGGAACGACCTCTTTATAGACCGTAAGACAATCAAAGTCCAGTTGTAAAACCACCGGACATTCCCCCTGTCTCTTCTGAGGGTTTCTAGGGTCCCGACCACTCGTTTATCTAATCCATGAGGTGTTATCTTGGGTAACAGTGAGTGACTAAAAGAGTAGTCGGAACTTCCACTTCCATTTAGAAAGAAGACTTAGACTATAGTACGGGAGAAACCGAGACTTCGAGAGGTCCGAAGTAAACAACGACAACAACAAGTCAATACAGACTGATAAACACTAGAATACCTCACGTCGTACGGTCCGAAGGAACATGAAGTGGTATGGGACCTCAAACGAGTTTGAGTACAGGTAACTCAGTCACTACGGTCGGTTAGTTGAGTAGGATACAACGGGGCAAGAAGAGGATAGAAGTCAGAAGGGGTAGTAGTCCCAGAAAAGGTCACTCACCGAGAAGTGTAGTCCACCCTGTTTCATAAACTCGAAGTCAAAGTCGTAGTCAGAAAAGTTACATATAAGTCCCAACTAAAGGAAATCCTAACCGAAGTGGACCCCAGATAAATTTCTAAAGTAGAAAGACAAATTCTGGAACTAAATATAAACTCATGAACAAACCGTAAAAACAGAACGAACTATAGTACTCTTTGCGACCTGACCTTCTTTGTGTTCGACCTCAGTTCTAACGACCCTCTTTATAGTTATTGGAGTCTATATGTCTACTGTGGTGGGAATACCGTCTTTTACTTCTCCTTGATTTTTCGGAGAACTACTTTCACTTTCTCCTCTCACTTTTGCAACCGAATTTCCAGTCGTAAGTCTTTTGCTTCTAGTACCGTAGACCAGGGTAGTGAAGTACCCTTTATCTACCCCTTTGTCACCTTTGTCACGGTCTGAAATAAAAAACCCCGAGGTTTTAGTGACGTCTACCACTGACACGGTACTTTAATTTTCTGCGAATGAGGAACCTTCTTTTCAATACTGGTTGGATCTATCGTATAAGTTTTCGTCTCTGTAGTGAAACGACTGATTCCAGGCAGATCAGTTCCGATACCAAAAAGGTCATCAGTACATACCTACACTCTCAACCTGACACTTCTTCCGACTCACGGTTTCTTAACTACGAAAACTTAACACCACAACCTCTTCTGAGAACCCTCAGGGAACCTGACGTTCCTCTAGGTTGGTCAGGTAAGACTTCCTCTAGTTGGGACCCTAAAGAAACCTTCCTTACTACGATTTCGACTTTGAGGTCATGAAACCGGTGGAGTACTCTTCTCAACTGAGTAACCTTTTCTGAGACTAAGACCCTCCCTAACCCCCGTCCTCCTCTTCCCCTGCTGACTCCTACTCTACCGACCTACCGTAGTGCCTGAGTTACCTGCGCTCAGACTCACTTGAGCCCCTCTACCACTACCTGTCCCTCCGGACCGTACGACGCTAAGTACCCCAGCGTCTCAGCCTGTGCTGACTCGTTGATTTGACTTGACTATTGGAAATCGGATAAGGGAAGTCTTTTCCTCGACGAAGAAAATTTCAACCGATCGAAAACAGTATAAGGAAGTCCTTGTCCCCAACAAAGTCACTTTATCATGAGTCAAAGAGTCGGAGTAGGAGAATGGAAAAAATTATCAGAAAAATTTGTGAAAAAAAAAAAAATTAAACAAGAAAACCAATGTGGTGGTGTTCCGTACACCTTAGAATCAGGGGACTGGTTCTAGTTTGGACACGGGGTACGTAACCTTCGTACCTCAGAATTGGTAAATGGTGGTCCCTTAAAAGGACCGATAAGGAAACCTTCTCGATAAGAGACCTTATGCTAACTCTTTCGGAAGAAATACCCAGGAGACCTTCACTCTAGAAAGAAAACTTAACCGACCCTATCCGAACGTTCAACATACGAAACTCGATAAACACGGCATACGACCAATGTGTCAAATTTTTCATAAGAAATGGGATGTCCTTTTTGAAGATCCTTTACCATAGGGATAATAGGTTTATAATTTTTAAAACTAGGAAGGAGTATATGTTAATATTGATTCACCTAGTTGGAGTGATTTCCGTTAAATCTTATCGTCACTGGTAATACCCTTTAAAAACTTTAAGGGTTTGAATTAAAGGAATTTTGACTAAACCTGATGTTATCGGGGTTTTAAAGGTCTTGACTCCTTACAAATAAAGTTAACCATAAAACTCTGAAAGGTTTCAACAGTCTTCAGATTTTAACGGAAAGGTGTTTTTATTCTAAAATTCTAATTAACTCCGTATACTTACTAATTTCTTTCTATTTTACTTACGGTTTCGGAGTCAGGGTAAAAGGAAACGAAGAAACATAGTCCGAGACGAAACCCGTGGTTGTCAAGAGAGAGGAAACCAAAGAACACCGGTCTCAGTCGCTAGAAGGAAGAAAGGAAAATCTGACGGATACGAGGTGACCTCGTCCTTTACTGTTGGATGATGTCAAAAGAACGGACCTTTTAGGACACCTGTCTCCTCAACCACCCGACGGCAAGTACCCTAACGTTTCTCAGCCTGTGTTGACTCGTTGACTCGTGTGTGCGTGAGTTTGCGTAGGTGATATAGGAGTTAAGGGAGTAAGACTAAGAGGTTGGTTTGAAGGGGTAAAGGAGGATTGAACAGTCTTGGACAAGGAAATTTTAATCCGGAAGACTCCTAGGTGTCCGATTTTAAATTAAAGAATTGGAGGGACCTGATTTTGACTTGGAAGGAGTTTCTAAAAAGAGTTCATTGGACTCTAGGAGGGTCTAAACGACTCTCTGAATTATATCAGTAAGTTTGATAGCGTTGGACCAAAGAAACTGAATATTCAGTAAATCACGTATACAAACGATAACTTCCGGTCCGGACCGTAATTTGTTTTTAGCGATTAACCCTTTTATGACTTTCCAGAGATCTAAATGTTAAGTCTCTGGTCGATCGATTGAATAACATACTTATCCGAAGTTGTTAACCGTCCGTTGAAATAGTTCGTTAAAGATCTAGAAAAGGATTTAGACACTAACCTTGTTTTAAGTCCAAACGTGTGTTTTTAGACTGCGTAGAAGAACACGTATAATGTTAACTAAAGTCTAACGAAAATTTCTTTTAAAACCAGAGATCTATAACTAAAGTGAGTCCATCGAAATTGAAATCCAAATAATTATAGGACTTCTCTCTTTAAAGGGAAGATCATTTTTCCTGGTCCCACCTTACCCTTTGGTACAGGTGAGGTCTAAATTAGACCGTTTGGTCGAGAGAGTATGAGACCTACTTTCTTTCTAGTGGTTTTAAGAATTAGGAGTTCAGGTCATTTACTTCCGAGGACTTTCTTTACTCTTGGGAGAATCAGAGACGAGAATATCGTTTCTCGTTTCTGTAACCTTTTCTCTAATAATGTTTCCATTAGAGAAATCCGTAGAAGTCGGAAAGATTTCAGGAGAGTCCAGAGATACTCCACTGAGGTTCGTTGATGCTCCGAGAAGAATTAGAAAGGAAATTTAGTCGGATCTCTTGTAAAGGGGTTTAACCCCCACGTAGAGAAAGTAAGGATTGTCTATAGTCTCGGTGTCAAAGTCACGAGTTGGGGTGATGGAGACGGAGACTCATGATTTTGTCAAATTTCTCATCCTTAGAGATTGAACAAGAGAAAACAAGTCTACGTAGGAAACTCTCTACGTGTGGTGAAAGAGGAATTAAGGAAATGGGGATTGACAAATAATCTGACTGTAAAGAATTACAATATGGTTTTAAATAAAAAGGGTTTTCCCCCTTTATTAAGATCCTAAACTGTCATCATAGTTTCTATGGTTTACTTAATTTACTGAGAAACCATAGAAAATAAACAAGATAGGGACTACCATATTGTCGACTAAGACCTTTGTAACTAGTAAACAGGGACAACTCAGTCGATGGTGAAAGGATACCTGTTTTAGAGGTTAATTCGGACCGTTTTAAACGTCACGTAAAAGGTAGTTCTAATTTGTCTAGGGACTTTTGAAGAAGTGTCTTAATTAGTTATCGGATATTTATTTCTTCGGGAAGTTCCATATTTCACGTATTATCTTCTAGTGTTCCGAGTTTTGAAGTAATAGCGATATGATCGGGGACATTGTAAGGGTGACATGGTCATTCTTTTAGATTGTCGGTTCCTACCCCCGAACAGGTTCTGCACACTCATTATTTGTTGTATCTATGACAACAAGGATTGGGAGTATACAATGATTTTAGGTATAGGTGACTTTCATTTAAGAAATGATATTGACTAAATACGTCACGTAAGAAATCATAAGGTCAACCACTTCAATCTGTTAGGAAAAAGAGTAAAAGTGGACCCTTCTTTTTGTAAAATGGACCTGTCACTATAGTTCTCTGGTGGAATAAAGAGTTTTTAGGACTTCCGACTAGGCCTACTGGATTTAAAGGGATCTCCAAGATAAAACAATGTTATAACGTTAAACACCTACTAATGAGGAAACAAGAGGGAGAGTTGCGGGGAGTGTCTTTCTGTCGAAGGAGAATGACTTCAAAAATCGTAATTTGCCTGTATTCGAACCGTTTCTTTTTAACGGTAAACAGTTTATTTGTCTTGTTCCCGATATGAATCTAGCTCTATCTGAAGTACCATAGGATAATTATTAAACTCCACTCTACACTTCTATCTCTTTATCGATGTACTTCTCGTCTTCTTACATAGTTCACCTCCTTCTCGTACAAGTTTTGGGAACTCCGTTTTTATGATAAAAACCTTGATTTTCTTCAGGTGATACCGGCACTGTTTAGAACTGGATTACTGAGTCGGACATCCACTACGTCGTCCGGACCGAGCCGTGGTAGTAGGACTGAGACCGTACCGTGGAAACGTTGTTTCCGTCGACCTGGGGTGAGAGGGTCCACGAGAGGTATACGAATCGTAGTCGGTCAGTCAGGGGTCGTGAGTGGATTTAGTTATTCGGATCTCCGTGATTGGGTGAAGACCATCATCTCTAAAACGAAGGGAATTTTCTTGAGCTTTATAAGGAGAATAAAACCGAAATTTTTCGGATGGGGCAGAGGATATCGGTTGGAGGATATCGGGGTGGGTCTCGTCTCTGAGACGATTCAACCGGAAGAACGACCCGTGTGAAGAGATAAGTCACGAGTAAGAAAATAGAGTAACGGAAATAAAAAAAAGAAGTTATAAACTTGTCTTTCTCCATCTTTTGTTGTATCTAATTAGTTTCTCCATCCTTAATTTCTTAAATCCGTGTCTTTCTCCAAACCTAGAGTAAAATTCATATTTCAGTCTAATAACTTCCCATAATTCTCCCTTTACACTGTTTAGGATAAATATAAAATTCTAAAAAAAAAAGTGAGAATACGTTTTTCTTTTACAAACATCTATCCATCCTCACTCTCTTGTCCCTGGTCCCTACAATGCCTCCCTCCACGCACACCGACATCCTCAGTCAGACTTAACTTACCTACACTCCAGCTATACAACTTAATCATACTAGTTCGATTGTTATTTACAACAGTTAAAGTTGTTAACTACTCCTTTTTTTAGTTATAAATAACTCACTTTCGATGAAATATACAAAGGTTGTAACTTAGGAAGGTGTTGAGATACTCATACACTAACTCGAATAAAATACCAATTTTTTTACGTCTAAGTGTGTCCAACGGATTTCAGTGTATCGTTCATTGACTCTTAATGACACAAACGTGAGAGTGTATATATTTAGGTTAATTAACGTCTCGTAACAACTGTCGGACAACAAATTGTTTGAATATGTGAGAATGGGTCACTTTCCTTTTGTTTACTTCTGACTTTCTGTAGAATCCACAAACAAATGACAATTATTTTGTGAATGAAAAACCTCAATGTTTTAATATTAAGTCTACAGATTCCACAAATTAAACAATAATCGTTAACCTAAACATTATCTATACGAAGTCAAGATATAGATTTTCTATCGAAATTTTAAGATGCATTTCGATTACCTCCTTCGGTACAACTTAGTTCGTACATAGAGGAAATTTTGATAAGGGTCGACCTACTGAGGGTAGAAAAGTTTCCACCTTTACCCATCCTCTATCACCTTCTTTAGTTCGGTGTTAGATTTATTTCATGATAACTAAACAATCATCGAAACGATTTCGAGAAAGACAACCTATTGATTTGTTGTACCCGTGATCAGTCCTTCTACCTAATGATAGGAGTACCAATACGTTCGTTTAGTGAAAAGCTAGACTTGGTCCTTGTGAGAGAATGACACATGGGTCGGAAAAACAGGAAATGGTTCCGAGGGTTAAAACCACCTACACTCTTTTTTAGGTAAAACACAGGATTAGTGTGGGACAATCGTATAGAAAGTAAGGTGTACGGGAACGAAAAGTAAACAAACTAAAAGATAAAGTTTGGTTCGAGAACCATAAACATAGGAAAATCACGTTCAACCAGTAAATTATTCCGTTTAATAAGAATCGAAATCTTACCTTTTTGTTCGTGTAAGACGGAAGACTCTCGAAGGTTACCCCGTGTGTTAGCGGGTACGACACCCGTTAACCGATGATTTCATACAGACGGAGTTTACCATGTAACCTCATACGTTTAGGTGGAAGAGTTTTTGTTTCTTTGAAAATTATTGGGACCTAAAGTAGAAGGTAAAGAATGAAAGACGGGGACGAAGTGTGGGGTAAGACCCTTCAAACGGGGTCACCTTTACAAAAGAAATACGGAGTTGGGGGGTGAAGGTACTTTAATTAATTTACTACAGTACGGAGTAAAATAGACTAAACCTTCGTTAAGTAGTGGGAAAACGACCGACATAATCAGGTTCGCTAGTCGTATAATTAAGTAAACACTCTTATTCGAGTTCCCATTAATGTCACTCCTCCAAATTACGGATTTACACAATTACAGACATTAGTCTTTATAAAAGAGTCATGCCTTGTTAACAATCTGTTAATGACGACCTATACTAACGGGATCATCTGTTGTCTGCGGTACAGTCCTCCCTTTATCGTTTTCGAACAAAACGTTCATGACATAATAGTCGTTCAAGAGAGAAAAGAGGGAGTTGTTATAAAAGACGATACAAGTCGATTGCATATCGGTAGGATCAAGAATGAGAAATGGAACAACTAATTCATTTTTTCAACATAAACAATACATTTTACTAGTGTTTTCTGTCCAACCTTAAAGGACTTTCAGTATGGGAAAAGAATAAGAAAGAGAAGACCACGAAACTAAAGAAAGATATATTTTAATGTTTGAATTATTGAAGGAAAATGAAGGGTTATACGGGATCTCAGAGATAATGGGTTAATAAAAAGGACATCACTCTTCTAAGAATCTAGATTGACTTATAGTTCTGGGTTTATAAGAATTGTCCCTCGTCAAGAGTTAAGAGTTCAACGTTATCCAACTTAGTCATTGTTACCCTCTTAAACTAATAACTAATAGTGAGTAATGAGACGATCTCGATAAAACTTACACTTAAAATTAAATGAAAGATAATGAAAAACGAAAAAAAAAAGGAGTTTCGGAATACTATATTACTTTTTGTCTTTACTCCAGTATCAATGACGAAATGTACCATAACGAAAGGATCTGGAGAAAATGTGTACTTACTTTAACATAGAACCCGAAGTGACCACCCAGTCACCATTTCTTAGGTGGACGGTTACGTCCTTTACACCCAGATTAACGACCCAACCCTTCTTAGGGACCTCTTCCTTTCCCTCACGTTGGGTGAGGTCATAAGAATGGACCATTTAGAATACCTGTCTCCTCAGACCACCTGATGTCAGGTATCCCAACGTTTTTCAGTCTGTACTGAGTCGCTGACTTGTACGTGGGTACCTTAGTATAGATTGACGTTCCTTGTCTTTTTCGTTAAGTTATAAGAAATCGTTGTTGAGTATTTTTTCTAACACTAAAACTACCACATTGACTTTTCAGGTTTTCATCTTTTCAAAAATCATACAAATATAGTCCTGAGACCAAAACGAATGACATTAAGAGACCAGAGGTGTAGTAGTACACCGAAACGTGAGTCTTACTGAAAGGCATACCAAGGTTTACCGGTATTAGGGTCAGGAACCCGAGGGGTCCAACGTGATCACCATTTTTCGGACGGACTGTTACGTCCTCTGTATTCTCTACACCCAACTAGGGACTCAGTCTAGGGGACTTCCTTCCGTACCATTGGATGAGGTCATAAGAACGGGTATTTTAGGGTACTTGTCTCCTCGGACCACCCGATCCTAGGTATCAAATTGTTTCTCAACCTGTATCGACTTCACAGGTATCGTGTGTGCGGAGTCAGGAGTTAGGAGTGTGGACACACGTCGGAAATAGACACAAAGGGATTGGTAGTTCGTCTTGAATACCCGAGGAGAGACTACTTAGTTGTCCCTATTTTGTGTTAAGTGACTCGGTCATTGACACCGGTTTTCTTACGACCCGTGAGTGACCAAAACCAATTCCTACTTTTATCTTGGACAGATAGTGGTTCCGTTCCTTTTATACCCATTGTCTTTCCCAAATACCGTAGTCCTGGAGGTCAGGGTTGGTTTGACGAACCGAGTTTATGGTACCTTTTTAGTCCTTTCGTGTCACTAGAGTCATATGTTTATCAAATAAATAAACTTGTTTTCACTATCTCTTTACTAATATTTAAACTATTTTAGTCTCTAAGGTCAAAAACTTAAGAACAAACAGACCTGAGTTTTCGTTAAGTAAGTACCAAGTCCTCTTGTCTTTGGTAAGATACATTCGAAATTATATAGTGGACTACGTTTATCAGTAGAGTAAATTTTTTTTTTTCTTTTCTTTTGGGTCTACGACCCTTTCTAACTCCTGTCCTCCTCTTCCCCTATTGTCTCCTATTCTATCAACCTACCGTAGCGACTGAGTTACCTATGTTTAAACTCGTTTGAAGTCGCCTCTCACTTCCTGTACCTTCGGACCGTACGACGTTAGGTACTCCAGTGTTTCTCAACCTGTACTGAATCGTTGACTTATTACTTTTTGTCTCCGAAAGTGAGGACCCCTTTCCGGTACCCAATTTCAGTTCCTTCGACGGTATACAGTAAAGTTGAAATCATAATTTCGGTCAGTAAGAGTTCTCGAGAGACACTTAGAGTGTAAACGGACGAGAGGCGACACTTGATGGAGACCTTTTATTACTAGAGAAGACAAGAAGGTAAAAGGTTTGGAGTGAATCCTCGAAGAGTGATAGGTTAAGATGGGTCCTTCGTTTTGTCCTTTCTCTAAGACCCTTTGCATCAAGGATCGAAAAGATAACGTTACGGAATATCACCTTGTTACCATGATGACTCAACTGTGTCTATTAGGTTGTGTGAGTCATACAAATTACCAAACAAAAAAAATTTTTTTTCGAAGTAATAAGTCGTATTTTAAATGAGTAAATTTTTGATGTTAAGTCACGATGTGTGTATGTTTATGTGTGTTTCAATAGGTCATTAGTGGGTTAGATTAAAAGTTTATAAAGTAGTAGGGGTTTTTCCTTAAGAAATAGATAATCGTCAGTAAAGGGATAAGGGTCAAAAAGGGTGGAAATGTTTGATGTATTGATGATTAAATGAAAGACAAGTGAGTGAGACTTGTGAAATATACTTTTCTTAGTAATGGTATATACTAGAAAAGAAATCATATTACAAGAGTTGAAAGTAAGTACCCACTGAACATATTCATGTAATAAGAAAAATGACGACTTATCATAAAGTCAAATATCTATATAGTGTAAGACACGGAAGTAGGGAGTAAGGAATGTCATTTGTAAACTCAACAAAGGAGAGAAACTAATAATACTTATTACGACGAAAGTTGTGTGTGAACGTGTAACAACACACCTACATATAAAATTAAAGAAAACCATTACTGCAAAAGATAATAAGTTTCACGAAAGATGACACTCCGTCAGGGGGTACTCTAAGAACACCATAGTTTCGATATTCTAGAACTGAGTAAAAAATCGAGTCGGTAAAGAGGCCTAACAAATGCATCGACCGAACGAATGATGGACTATATTTTTGTACTCTAAGGAATTCAAGGTCTAAGGAGTGGACGTTGTATTTGGGTTACGTACACGTCGTAGACAGATCCAGATCACACGACAGGGTGCCTGAACCCCCATCCCTTTGACGATGTTAAGACGACTACGAGTACGGTGACCGAAAGGATTTTATTAGAACCAGACTAGGTAATTTAGAGACAGATGTAAGTCACGAATACCGTTTAACATCGGTGAAATGAGGAATGGTATGAGAGACCCAAACCTTCATAATTGATAAAGTATCATTGAAAGTAACCTTGGAGTGTTGTTCGGATATTCTTGTAACTCCTGATCTTTTTAACCAGTGAACGAAATTCAGTGTTTTGATTAACTTAGTAAGTATAGATGATGAAGGAGTACACAAAGAATTACTCTTTATCAATTCTTAGAGGTTTTTCTGATACAGGGTTATTAGACAGGGATCTCTGATGGAAATTGGATTCATCTCTAACATTTCATTAAATCTCCTGTTTTAATAGTGTGATTTTGATTCGTATAAGTCTAATAGAAATAAACTACAAATAATATAGATATCCGCGGACCAAAAAGGGTAGATTAGACACACAAATAATGTAAAGTGGAGTACTTAAGGATGTAAACTCAACTAAATGAAAATACGTCTCATTTATAGATTTAAGGACTTTAAACGGATGTAGAAAACTGATATACTAGACACTGAAAATATACAGGGATTGTAAATGTTACCTCTTCCGTTACCGTGGGGTGAGGTCATGAGAACGGACCTTTTAGGTACCTGTCTCCTCGGACCATCCGACGTCAGGTACCCCAGCAATTCTCAGTCTGTGTTGACTCGCTGAAGTGAAAGTGAAAAATGAAAGCATGTAACCTCTTCCTTTACCGTTGGGTGAGGTCACAAGAACGGACCTCTTAGGATCCCCGTCCCTTCGGACCACCCGACGGCAGATACCCCAGCGTGTCTCAGCCTGTGCTGACTTCGCTGAATCGTCGTCGTCGTCGTTGTAAATGTTTGGAGAGAATCTTGTTACGAGGTATTTCCTTATTATAAGATAGGACTAAAATTTCATAGATTAATTGTTTTGTTATATTACAACACTCGGTTATCATTTTTACTTGAAAGTTCTACGGAGATAATGATATATTTACGGTAAGTTTAGTCATAAATACCGTCTTTTAAAAGAACACTTTTTTAATTTTTTATAATTGGTCTCTCTAAAGAACCAAATTAAGCTTAAGACGGTCGGTGTTCCTAAGAACAACATGTTCCCCTGTAGGGTAAAACGACACACCGTGACGAGACATGACGACAAATATATTGGTACGAGAAAAGAAATCTCGTTGATTGTACCTTTTGTAAACGTACCTTCCTATATTTTACACGTTTTGTTTTATCTCCCGAATTACCCGATAAGTAAATTCAGTCTTTGAAATTCGTCAAGTTCGAGTCTAAGAAACTTTTACAATTTAAGTGTACCGTCAAGATCCTGACATTTAGGTACTGATTTCACATTACGTATACTGTTACTCGAGAATATATCCGTAGTCTTTCGGTCACGAGGAAAGAAATAATAGAGAGACCTGAACCTATTCAGTTACTTGGTGAGGTCCTCGAGTCAAAAGAATAGACGGTTTGCCTGAGTAAGTAAGTAAGTAAAATAAGGGAGTGAGTTGTGTGTAAATAAGTTTAAATTATTCTGGTCTAAGACACAACTCTAACTACTTCTGTTTGTACATTTATTTCAGAAAAATTTTCTGAGAACGGACCTTTTAAGGTACCTGTCTCCTTGGACCATCCGATGTCAGGTACCCCAACGTTTCTCAGTGTTGACTCGTTGAAGTGAAATTTTTTTTTTTTTTTGAGTGATATATCATTCTTTGTTTAAGATATTTTTTCCTTAAGTCATGTTACTCTCGTTAGTTATATGTCTCCTGTTTATGTCCCCATCCTTATACCTTGATCGGATACTTTTCACTCTACTTTTTTAAAGTGTCTTCAGTATCTCTCAAATCAGAGAGTTTAGGTTGGGTTTTAAGTCTAACATTTAAACGTTTTTTCTCTTCTCCTGGGAATTTAACAACAACAATTTATCGATTGAAATTTACTCGGTTGTAAATATAGTTACGAAATTTTCAAAATTTGAAGTTAATTCTGTTTCATTAGTTGGGACCCTAAAGAAACCTTCCTTACTACGATTTCGACTTTGAGGTCATGAAACCGGTGGAGTACGCTTCTCAACTGAGTAACCTTTTCTGGGACTACGACCCTCCCTAACCCCCGTCCTCCTCTTCCCCTACTGTCTCCTACTCTACCGACCTACCGTAGTGACTGAGCTACCTGCGCTCAGACTCACTTGAGACTCTCAACCACTACCTGTCCCTCCGGACCGCACGACGCTAAGTACCCCAGCGTTTCTCAGCCTGTGTTGACTCGCTGACTTGACTTGACTTGACTTGACTTTGTGTTAACATCACTTTACTCGTGTCTAGTCAGAGCCTTTATTTGGATTAGGATTTAAAGAGATATATTTAAACATGATCTCAAGAAACGTTATTAATAAATTCATTATCCTCATCATTCCGACCCCAAATAATCAAAAATTTTTAGTGATAAGAGTATATCATATTAACATTTTCCCTGTCTATCTATGTGTAATCCTTCTTTCCCTCCCTCCACCCTTCCTTCCTTCCTAATTTAATATTTTACCATTCTTGATTCTCCTTTTGTTTAATACAATTCTTCTACTTTTTTAAGTTTTCTAATTATAAAACTTATCTTAGTAGTCCCTCCTTGAGACTATTTTACTAAAAACTCTTCTCTAAAGTTACTTTATTCTTTCATTCGTTTATGTTGGTAAAACCTTTCTATGACGAAATCGTTTACTGCCAAGACATAAACGGTCCTTGACTTTAAGGGACAGAAATTTAGTATAGCTACATAGTTTTGAAGGTAGAATCCAACTACATTATCAGCCAGAGGTCAAAATGTGAGCTCGACGTTGTTCAATGATTTTTTACAGTGTAGTGGTTCATCGGTTCATCTCTCCAGAAGGTGATGGTCGAGTCAGACGGTAAGTTGCGTCTGAACCTACGTTGTGTTATAAGATTAAAGATGTCGGTCTTAAGATGTAATCAGAGATGGTACCTTTGGAGTTTTGAAGAAGTATGAGACGGTTTGAAACTCGAACGATTTGAGTAGAGAAGGAGAAAGAAAGCAGGAGGAAACACATTTTATTTATTTATACATTTTAAAATTTTTGACATATCTTAAGTGTTAAATCCATGAGAACGTTTAAGAAGGATGTTGTGATGTTTTAAGAATGTATACGTTAGATTGAAAAGGAAAAGAGAGGACAAAAATCATCTTTTACATAACGAAAACGTTACAGTCGGTTAGGAATTTAGATACGAAAATAGTACTCGAAACGAAAAAGAATATTGATTAGAAAAGGAGGGATAACGAAAAATAGTTGTGTTCGTTTGAACTAAACAAACAAAATGGAATTTCTGGAGGGAACTCCCTCCTTTACCGTTGAGTAAAGTCATCAAAACAGATCTTTTAAGGGACATGTCTCTTCGGACATTTCATGTCAGGTGTCTCAACGTTTTACAACCTGTACTAAATCACTGATTTGTTGTTGTTTGTTTTGAAAGAATTGGGGTGAACCATACGAAGGTAGTTCAGGTATAAGTAATAAATAAAGTAAATTGAAGTCATGTTAAGTCAGCGAGTCAGCACAGACTGAGAAACGTTGGAGTACTTAGCGTCGTACGGTCCAGAGGGACAGGTAGTGGTTGAAGGTCTCAAGTGGGTTTGAGTACAGGTAACTCAGCCATTACGGTTGATGGTAGAGTAGGAGACAGCAGGGGAAGAGGAGGACGGGGGTTAGGGAGGGTCGTAGTCTCAGAAAAGGTTATTCAGTTGAGAAGCGTACTCCACCGGTTTCATGACCTCAAAGTCGTAATCATAGTCAGGAAAGTTACTTGTAGGTCCTGACTAGAGGAAATCTTACCTGACCAACCTAGAGGAACGTCAGGTTCCCTGAGAGTTCTCAGAAAAGGTTGTAGTGTCCAGTTTTCTTAGTTAAGAAACCGCGAGTCGAAAGAAGTGTCAGGTTGAGAGTTGTAGGTATGTATAGGTGACCTTTTTGGTATCGGAACTGATCTGTCTTGAAACAACCCTTTCATTACAGAGACGAAAACTTATACGATAGATCCAACCAGTATTGAAAGGAAGGTTCCTCATTCACAGAAAATTAAAGTACCGACGTTAGTGGTTGACGTCACTAAAACCTCGGGGGGCTTTATTTCAGACTGTCAAAGGTGACGAAGAGGGAGATAAACGGTACTTCACTACCCTGGTCTACGGTACTAGAAGCAAAAGACTTACAACTGGAAATTCGGTTGAAAAAGTGAGAGGAGAAAGGGAAAGTAGTTCTCCGAAAAATCGAGGAGAAGTGAAAGACGGTATTCCCACCACAGTAGACGTATAGACTCTAATAACTATAAAGAGGGCCGTTAGAACTAAGGTCGAACACGAAGAAGGTCGGGTCGTAAAGAGTACTACATGAGACGTACATTTAATTTATTCGTTCTACTGTTATATATAGGGACTACTGAGAAAAAGGATAAACCTTGGTCAGATAACAAGGTACAGGTCAAGATGGACAACGAAGGACTGGACGTATATCCAAAGAGTTCTCAGTCCAGTCGACCGGACCATAAGGGTAGAGAAAGTCTTAATAGGTGTCAAATAACACTAGGTGTGTCAGTTTCCGAAAACGTATCAGTTATTTCGTCTTTATCTACAAAAAGACCTTCAGAGAACGAAAAAGGTACTAGGTCGCCTACAACCGTTAAACTAGAGACCAAGGAGACGGAAAAGATTTTGGTCGAACTTGTAGTCCTTGAAGTGCCAAGTGTATAACGACTTCGGACCGAACCTCTTACAACTCGTAATGAAATGATCACACACTATACTCACGTTAACACACCATCACACTCGTAAGAAACCGTAATGGAAAAAACGTTAACCTTACTTTTGACTGGAAAAGGTCAGGGCGTCGGTGACGACTCGAAAGGTTTAAACGACTTTTTAACTCACGTCGTGAATGTGTCATAGTAGAAGGTCCTAAACTTTATTGAGTTGACCTTAAGGTAGTGGAGGTGATCGAAACAAGTATCACTACGAAAGATTCCGGGTGAACTGAAGTGTAAGGTCTTACAGACCGAGATCTACTCACTAGTGTGGTAGCACTAATAGAACCAGTACTTCTAGAAAAAACATGTCAAGAAGACACATAAGAACGGTGGAGAAGAATTATAGAAGACGAAGACAATCCAGGTATGGTAAAGACAGTAAATAACACGGGTAGAAACGTACTTTACAAGGGAACTATACAGATTAAAAGAACTTCTCTAGAGATCAGAAAGGGTAAGACAATAAAAGGAGATAAAGAAACGTGACTAGTGACTCCTTCCGAAAGAATGGAGAGGAACGATAAGAAACCTTGAGATGTAAGATTACGAAAATAAAAGGAAAAGAGGAAACGAAAAGGGAAGAGAACAAAAGTGTCGGGAAACATTCCGGAGGGGTCTCTCGGTAAAACGTAAAAAACGTAAAGAAAGGTACCCCTACCAGAACTAGGGACAGAGGACATGTTACAGTGATTGGAGGTAGGTATCGAGTAGTCCGTGAAATAGACAGTCTAGATCAGGGAATTTAGATAAAGAGTGAAGGTGACATATTAGTATTCCTTAAACTAAATCCAGTATGGACTTACCAGATCACCACAAGGGATGAAAGAAGTTAAATTTAGACTTAAACCGTTATTCCTCAAGTACTAGACTCGGTGTCAGTCGAGGGTCAGAACAAAAACGACTGACATATCTCGAAGAGGTAGAACCGACGTTTCTTATTTTAGTTAGACTACAGCCACAACTGGTAGACCACTACAGGTACACATCTCAGAAGAGAACACAACAACCTTCTCCTACAAACGATACTGGTCACACAAGAGAACCGTTTTGCGATAATCGAAAACGGGACGAAGCAAGGCATAAGGTTCCGGTTCAAACGGACAACGGGGTCTACAAAGAACTGAAGGATGAAAACGTAAGGTCAGGGATATTACTTTTCCTGTAGAAAAAACCCACAACCAAGATTTTCCAGAACATCCAGAAGTAGTCAGTCAAGTCAAGTAAGGAAGTCAGTACAGGTTGAGACGCTGGGGTACTTAGAGTCGTACGGTCCGGAGGGACAGGTAGTGGTTGAGGGTCTCAAGTACGTTTGAGTGCAAGTAGCTCAGACACTACGGTAGGTCGGTAGAGTAGGAGATAGTAGGGGAAGAGGGGGATGGGGGTTAGGGAGGGTCGTAGTCTCAGAAAAGGTTACTCAGTTGAGAAGTGTACTCCACCGGTTTCATAACCTCAAAGTCGAAATCGTAGTAAGGAAGGTTTCTTGTGGGTCCTGACTAGAGGAAATCTTACCTGACCAACCTAGAGGAACGTCAGGTTCCCTGAGAGTTCTCAGAAGAGGTTGTGGTGTCAAGTTTTCGTAGTTAAGAAACCACGAGTCAAAAGAAGTGTCAGGTTGTGAGTATAGGTATGTACTGCTGACCTTTTTGGTATCGGAACTTATCTACCTAGAAACAACCCTTTCATTACAGAGACGAAAACTTATACGATAGATCAACCAGTATTGAAAGGAAGGTTCCTCGTTCGTAGAAAATTAAAGTACCGACGTTAGTGGTAGACGTCACTAAAACCTCGGGGGAGTTTTATTTCAGACTGTGACAAAGGTGACAAAGGGTAGATAAACGGTACTTCACTACCCTGGTCTACGGTACTAGAAGCAAAAGACTTACAACTCGAAATTCGGTTGAAAAAGTGAGAGGAGAAAGTGAGTAGTTCTCCGAAAAATCATCCAAAAGTATGTTGACAAGTTGAAGTCGAAGAAGTCACAAGACCAACCCCGTATCTAAACCTAATGACACTATAACTTACCAAACGGAACCTTTGATTGTCTCTAGTAAGACAGCAAAAACTCCAACGTGGGTTCATGACGTAAAGTCTGAGAAAACAACTGGTACTACCGATGAGGTAAAGAAGATTCCCTAAGGACGGACGCCATCATTTGTATTAGTAGACTCAATTTAAGTGGGTTAGGTCAGGTAAAAACAAGTGACTAAGGATCTTACAACTGTAAGTTAGAACGCTAGAGGACAAACTGGTGAAGGTTAAACGGAACTAAGTACCTGGACTGTAAGGTCCAAGGATACGTCATACGAGAAATGTCGTAGCCTGGAACGAAGACAGTGGTCAATCTAGGTGTTGACCCATAACAAAAAGAAAATGAGGTAGGGAAGTAAGAAAGACCTCAATAAAGAGGTGACTAGAGGTCATCGTATAACCTGTGGATGGTTGGACCCCTCAAGGAGAAAGTCATAGGATAGTAAAACGGACAAGTATGACAAGTACCCTAAGAGTTCCGTTCTTATGACTTCACCAAACGGTAAGGGAAGAGGTCACCTGGTGTAAGAAGTCTGGAGAGGTGGTACTGGGTGAGTAGAACCCACCGGGGTGTGCCTTACCGAATCAAAGTAACTGACTCTGTTCCGACACCAGGTACACTAATCTAACTGATCAAAAGACACTAATACCAAACACACAGACGGGAGACTACAGAGAACGTTGTGGATGGTAGAATGAACCTAAAGAGAATGGAACGTGAACCACATAGAGAAGTACCGACGAGGTCGTTTCACGTCGGGGACGAGGAGTGGATCCTGTTCCCCATAGTGGAGTGTCGGTGGGGAAGACGGAAGTAAATTGAATCAATTCATTCAATCAAATAAATTATATAGTACCGTAACACGATCTGAAACCTCTATGTAATTACTCATTTTAAATTTTATTTTATTTCTGTACCACTTACTATTAGTTTATTACTGTGATGATCTATAGTGTAAAGTTTGACACTAAGTACAAAATTTTCTTTTTGTCACAACGTTTCTCATCAGGAGAGGAAATTTTTGATTCTATTAGACCTTTAAGTCCCTTGTGTAGGGATTGTCTTGGTTTCAGTAGTCTTGTCACTTACACCTCCCTTCTAAAAGACCACGTCCCTCGTCACACACGTTTCAGGTGTCACGATCTCTTAAGATGTCACTATGGCGACCCCATTTCTTTCGTTTCTACATATCCTCGTTCTCCGGACCCCTTCGTCTGTTTACAAATAGATCTTGTTTTCCATTAGTATCAGATAGAATTCCTCCCTTTACCACGATAGTCGAAATTCAAACCTTTATAAAGAAGATCGTACCGTCTCCCTCACTTGACCTCCTATCCTTATCTACGTCTTTCTAGTCAATAAGGTCTTAAATCTTTAGGCCCCCTTTTTGTACTACCATATAAGTAGATTTTACCACCGTCACTATCCTTAACGAAGTCCTATTTAAATACTACCGTTTGACTTTTACACACAGATACTAACCTACTTCCTTCCTTTATACTTCGAACTATGAGTCAAAGGACCGAAAATGTTGGTTTTATATCTGACTGACTCCACCCCTACAGAACTTCTCCTGGTCTTACTTTTGTTATCCACCAGTGGTGTATTTCAAACTCAAGGTGCTCAAGGTAAAGGTTATGGAATCGATAGAAGGGGAAAGAACGGACTGGAGGTATCTTAGGACCGTCACTCAACGATCCTTTCGTTCCACACTTTTTATATAACAAAATTTAACTTAAAACGGATATGAAAGGTAAACTTTTATAGATGTATAAAATTCGAAAAAAAAAAAATTCAAAATAGAAAATCCTTCAATAAAAAATTCGTTAAAGTACCTTACAACTACTTTAATTTTCAATGGAACTGAGTCTAAAAAAGGTATAACCTAAACCAAATAACCGGAAATGTAGTGAGGGACTCAATAATAAGGAGGGAATTTGGACTCAAATTTGATTCTATTTGATTTTAGTCGGAAGAAATAACAAGTTGAAAGTGTAGGTATATACTGATACCTTTTTGACTCAAATTCCCTCCTTATTATTATTATTCGGTTAAGAACTGTGTCTTGTCAAGTTAAAAAATACTCTACAACACGGGTCGTCTCTTTCCTTTTCTTTAGTAGGTTCTATTCTTGAAACACTTTTTCACTTAATCCTCTAATCCTCCCTCGAGAACAAAGGTACCACTGTTGTTATGAAGACGATAAGGAAAGTTCTTTTCTCCACATAAAACTAAATGTACCATCTTTTATGATCATCGTACTATATAGTTAAATAGTTTTTTATATGGTAATGACAGGATGTTCGACCTTACATTTACAATGGTCGAAAAAAACAATCAAATATTAAGTTATACAAAACGGATAACGTTTGTATCGTCAGTGATGATTGTCCTTTACATAACCTCTTAAAATTCTTTACGATTCTAAAAGATGTCATATTTCCAGTATTTTTCAGTTGAACAAAAGTTTATACTCCAAAAGAAAACTTTGTTGAAAATTTTTATTTCTAACTAAATCTATAGACTGGATCACTTTAAAAGAGTTATATTTTATGTTTATTGTAACAATAAATCAAGTTTTATAATTACTATTACTTTTTTAGTATTATTACGTTCGTTCAAGGTATTGTGATTCACTTTTATATTAAATAATAGGTCAGTCCCTGAAAATCTCACATTTTACCCTATTATTTTTATTAAAACTTTATATCTGAATAAATTTGTTAAATAACTTATCGTTTAACCGAATTGACATAAACATCTAAAAATTTAAGATTTTAATGTTTATATTGTGTTAAAGTACTTATAATTACCTTTTGAGAATAACAACGACGACAATAAGTCAGTGATTCAGTACAGGATGAGAAACACTGTGGTACTTGACGTCGTAGGTTCCGAAGGGAAAGGAAGTGATTCACAATCTAGTTCGAGTACAGGTAACTCAACCACTACGGTAGGTTGGTAGAATTGGAGACAACGGGAGAAGAGCAGGACGGGAGTTAGAAAGGGTCTTAGTCAGAAAACGATACTCGACCGAGAAACGTAGTCCACCGGTTTCATAACCTCGAAGTCGAAGTCGTAGTCAGGAAGGTTATAGGTCCCAACTAAAGGAAATCTTAACTGACTAAACTAGAGAAATGACAGGTTCCCTGAGAGTTTTCAGAAGAGGTAGTGGTCTTAAACTTTCGTAACTATTTTAGTCGGAAGAAATAACAAGTTGAAAGTGTAGGTGTATACTGATAACCTTTTTGACATCGAAACTGATATACCTGGAAACAGTCGTTTCACTACAGAGATGAAAAATTATACGACAAATCCAAAGAGTATCGGAAAGAAGGTTCCTCGTTCGTAGAAAACAAAAGTAACGACGTCAGTGGTAGGAGTCACTAAAACCTCGGGTTCTTTCATTTTAGACAGTGACGAAGGTGAAAAACAGAAAGACAAACGGTACTTCACTACCCTAGTCTACGGTACCAGAATTCAAAGAACTTACAACTTAAAATTCAAAAAGTAATAGGAGAAAGTGGAAGTAGTTCTCCGAGAGATCAAGGAAAAATGAAAGACCGGAATCTCACCATAGTAGACGTATACACTTCACAACTATAAGATGATCGTTAGAACTAAGGTCGAACACTAAGTAGGTCGGGTTGTAAAGCGTACTACATGAGACTTTTCTTCAATTTATTCGTCCCACTGTTGTATATGGGAACTTTGTGAGGAAAGGGTTAACCCTCGGTCAGATGACAAGGTACGGACCAAACTTGACAAAAAAGTACCGAACGTATACCCGAAGAGTCTCCGTCCATTCCACCAGACCATAAGGGTAGAGAAATTCTTAAAAGAAGTCAAATAACATTAGGTGTGTTAGTTTTTGAAATCGTGTGAGTTACTTCGTCTTCATCTATGAAGAAACCTTAAGGGAACGAAAATATACTAGGTCACCTACACCCGATAAACTAGATACCAAGGAGGCGGAAAAATTTAGGTCAAACGTGTAGACCTTCAAAAGTCAAGTTCATGACAACTTCGAATCGAACTTCCTAAAACTCGTAATTAGAACGTTCGTACACTTTATCACGTCAACACGTCATCAAACTTGTAAGAAACCGTAACGGAAAGAAACCCTAACTTTACTTTTAACTGGAAAGGTCAGGACACCGGTGACGACTGAAGGGGTTTAAACGATCGTACAACTGACGTCGTAAAAATTATCGTAGTAGAAAATCCTAAACTCTATCGAGTCGACCTTAAGATAAGATAGTGGAGGTGATCGAAACAAAACATCATTACGAAGGATTCCGGGTGGACTGATTTTTGAGGTCCTACAGACCGAGATCCACTCACTAGTGTGGTAGTACCAATAGACCCAGTAATGTTGAAAAACATATCAAGACACATAAGAACTGTAGAGAAGAATTAAAGAAGACGAGGACAATACAGTAATTATAAAGACAGGAAGTAACACGGATAGAAACGTACTTTACAAGGGAACCATAGAGGTTAAAAGAACTTCTCTAGAGATCAGAAAGGATAAAATAACAAAAGGGGATAAAGGAACTTAACAAAGGAATTCTTACGAAAGAATAGAGAGGAGCGATAAGAGACCTTGAGACGTAACTCAACGTATACAGATTGAGAGAGTAAACCCTCTTCCATTACCGTTGGGTGAGGTCATGAGAACGGACCTTTTAGGGTACCTACCTCCTCGGACCATCCGACGTCACGTACCCCAGCGCTTCTCAGCCTGTACTGACTCGTTTAAGTGAAAGTGAAAAGTGAAAGTACGTAACCTCTTCCTTTACCGTTGGGTGAGGTCAGAAGAACGGACCTCTTAGGGTCCCTGTCCCTTAGGACTACCCGACGGCAGATACCTCAGCGTGTCTAAGCCTGTGTTGACTGCACTGAATCGTCGTCGTCGTCGTTGGGAGAGTAAATGGAAAATGAAGAGAAGAAAAGAGTCGATAAACATTCCGGAAGAGTCTGTTGGTAAGACGGAAAAACGTAAAGAAAACAATCCCCTACTAAAACCAGTGACGAAGGACATGCTGCAAAACTTGGAGGTAGGTATCAAGTAGTCGGTGAGATAGTCCAGATCAGGGAACTTAGATTAACGGTGGAGGTGACATATCAGTATTCCCTAAACTAAATCCAGTGTGGACTTACCAGATCACCAAAAGGGATGAAAGAAGTTAAATTCGGACTTAAAACGTTATTTCTGGAGTACTAGACTCGGTGTCAGTCGAGGTTCTAAAAAAAAAAAAAAAGAAAAACCGACTGACGGATCTCGAAGAGGTAGAAGTCGACTTTTATTGTATTATTTACATTAAAGTCATAACTGGTATACTACTACAGGAACAAATCTTAGAAGAGAAGACAACGGTATCTCCCACAAACAAACCGTGATCAGACGAGAGAACCGTTTTGACTCCCAGAGACGTCTCCACACCCAACCGTCACCGGACTGTGGCTCTGTCCATGTAACCGTCGTCAGGACTTTCCATGTACAACCGTTTTCAGGAAAACCTCCAGTGGACACCGATTTGGTATCTCGGACATATGAGGTTCTGACCGGTGGAGTCCGGTCTACAGACCAATTATAACATGTTATAATTAAAAACATGTTATAATGTCATAATTATGTCATGTTATAATTAAAATTATCAAACGATAACTTGTAACCTAATATATACTTTTCATTAATCGTTATAGAGTACAGAAAAAATGGTTAAGAAAGGTCAACTTTGTTACGGATAGAACTTTCTATCGTATATTCTACCAGAGACTATTTCGTAGAGATCTGTGTTTGTCAACTCTCATAGACTGGGTAAGGATAGAACTAACTACTACCATCTTCATAAATTCCGACGAGGGAAACGACCGGTGAACAACATGTTTAATACGGGTGAGACCGGGAACTTTACGAACCTTGATACTGTAGTTCTTAGTCACTCTTTGGACCGTTTGATATTGAATCCACATGTATTTCATATACACCTTTCATCTTCGCCCCGTTGAAAAATGTCACATACCTTTCATCGAGTTTACAAGAACGATATTGCCCAAAACGAAAATTAACATACTACAGTCAGATATTGACGAATTAACAAGTACTTACGGAAAAAATAAACTGTTATTAAGGAAAACCTTTGTCATTCGATTTTATTTTCGGATACTGTTACTTGTGAATTCATGACTTAAAGAAAAAGAGTTCCTTCGGATCTTACTGAAAATTTTTGGAGGATGTCGTCTTCCCTGTCTAGAGGGTCCGGAGTTTGTGTTGTCGGAGGAGAACGTAAAGAAGGACCTCCAATGTCTTGTACTACCTTTCCCTGTACTCGTAGTCGACAGGGACATAGTAAATGGATCGAGAGTCGACGTGGAAATCTTTTGAGTCGTCACCGGTGTCCTGACCTTTTCCAGTCACAAGTAAGGTTAGGGTTTCTTCCGTTACGGTTTCTTACGAGTTTGATGACGTGTTAACGTGAGTGGAGCTTATGATTATTCCATTAAGAGTTTAAGAGGTTCGTTGTGAAGTTGTTATGATCTTAACACTTGAAGGTCTACAAGTTCGACCTAAATCTTTTCCGCCTCCTTAGTCTCTAGTTTAACGGTTGTAGGGGACCTAGTAACTTTTTCGTTCTCTCAAGGTCTTTTTATAGATGAAGACGAAATAACTGATACGGTTTCAGAAACTGACATACCTAGTGTTGTTTGACACCTTTTAAGACTTTCTCTACCCTTATGGTCTGGTGGACTGGACGAAGGACTTTTTAGACATACGTTCAGTCCTTCTTTGTCAATCTTGACCTGTACCTTGTTGTCTGACCAAGATTTATCCTTTTCCTCATATAGTTCCGACATATAACAGTGGGACGAATAAATTGAGTATACGTCTCATGTAGTACTCTTTGTGACCCGACTTACTTCGTGTTCGACCCTAGTTCTAACGGTCCTCTTTATAGTTAATGGAGTCTATACGTCTACTGTGGTACGAATGTCGTCTTTCACTTCTTGATTTCTCGGAGAACTACTTTCACTTTCTCCTCTCAATCGTTCAACCGAATTTCGAGTTGTAAGTCTTTTGTTTCTAGTACCGTAGGCCAGGGTAGTGAAGTACCGTTTATCTACCCCTTTGTCACCTTCGTCACCACCTAAATAAAAGAACCCGAGGTTTTAGTAACGTGAACCACTAACGTCGGTACTTTAATTTTCTACGAATGAGGAACCTTCTTTTCAACACTGGTTCGATCTGTCGTATAATTTTTCGTCTCTACAATGAAACGGTTGTTTCAGACAGATCAGTTCAGATACCAAAAAGGTCAGTAGTACATACCTACACTCTCGACCCGATATTTCTTTCGACTGACGGTTTCTTAACTACGAAAAAAAAAAAAGATGACAAAAAATAAAAAATAAATAAAAAATTTTAAAAATAAATAAAAAAAATTCAAATAAAAAAACAAAATGTTATGACATAACCAAAACGGTATGTAACTGTACTTAGGTGGTGTCCACATGTACTCAAGGGTTAGGACTTGGGGGAAGGGTGGTGGGAAGGGTATAGTAGAGAGACCCAGTGGGGTCACGTGGTCGGGGTTCGTAGGACATAGGACATAGCTTGGATCCGATCTTTAAGTAAAGAATGTACTATCATATGTACAAAGTTACGGTAAGAGGGTCTTAACTACGAAAACTTGACACCACAACCTTTTATCAGAACTCTCAGGGGACCTGACGGTCCTCTAGGTAGGATTTCCTTTAGTTAGGACTTATAAGTAACCTTCCTGTCTACAACTTCGACTTTGAGGTTATGAAACCGGTGGACTACACTTCTCGACTGAGTAAACTTTTCTGGAACTAAGACCCTTTCTGACTTCCACCCTCCTCTTTCCCTGTTACCTCCTATTCTACCAACCTATCATAGTGGTTGTGCTATTTGTACTCAAACTCATTTGAGATCCTAAACCATTACCTGTCCCTCCGGACCGCACGACGTCAGGTACCCCAGTGTTTATTAGCCTGTGCTGACTCGATGACTTGACTTGTCGACGTGGTAGGAAGGGTGAGGTAACAGTGGTGAGTCACGTCCGAGGAGAGTAGAGGAACTAATTCACAACGATTTCAGTGTAGTTAAACAGACGAACAGAGGAGAAAGTGAGTAAGTCAGTCAATAGGAGAACGTAAGTTTGTCGATGGACCAATGTAAATGACAGTTTTTTATCTACTTTATATGTAGAACAGTAGAAACAAGTGTATCAATCTAGTAAAAGTACAAAGTTTATACTGGAATCTAAATGTATGAAGAGTATTCACAAGAGACTTACGGATTTAGACTCATTTTGGGAGACACGAAGGTGACCGGGTCCAATAGGGACACCGAGTCTATCATTTCTTAGACGGACGTTACACACTCTAAGTCCAAGCTAGGGACCCAGTCATTCTAGGGGACCTCTTCCCTTACCGGTGGGTGAGGTCATAAGAACGGACCTCTTAAGGTATCTGTCTCTTTGGACCTCCCGATGTCAGGTACCCTAGTGTCTCAGTCTGTGTTGACCCGTTGACAGTGAAGTGAAGTGAAGTTCTTACCTTACTAATGATAGTGAGGAAGTTAAGTACACAACTCCAGGAATTGGGAGGTTTCACTACCATAAACCTTCATCATAGAAACATTTCATTAATCCAAATCTACTAAATTCTTTTCACTCCGGGGACACTACAACAATTACAGGAATAGTCTTCTCCGTCTTTGATCTCGAGAAAGAGAGAGTATAATCCTGTGTCCGTCTTCTGCCCACAGACGTTCGGTCCTTCTCCTAGGAGTCGTCCTTGGTTCAATAGACTATACACATAGGACCAAAAAAGTCGGAGGTAGTGACACTCTTTATTTAAGGACAATAAATTCGTTAAGGAAGGTGTCACAGAACAATGTTATCCGGTCCCTCTGGTTTTGTGAGGTAAATACAGAACATACTACAGTTTATTCATTTATGTGCCATGATACTACTTTTAACGTTTATAACGGTTATAAGTTGGATCTCCGGACGTAATGGTACGAATAACTATCTTTAAAGTCCACGGATTTTGGACACTTGGATAAAAGGTCTCCTTGAAACCTATGACCCTCATGACCTCATCTCAACATGTTGTCTCCAAATAAGATTTCTGTACAGTGGGTAAATACTAACTGATTAATGGAGAGTAAGTTCAGACTCAAATTAAAAGTATAGATAATCGATTATTCCTATGTTTTTTCGGTTTTCTAAGAATCTACAATATTTTTAAAATTATAAGAGTAATACCGATTTTCGTATGTAAAGTCCTTACCACTACCTCTTTACCTCTGTTTTATGAAGTACTTATGAATCTGTGTTTCACTGTTACTTTTATTCTATGTACCGAGAGTCATTGATTATACCCTCTATACACTAATATCATTTTGTTTCACCTAAATCTATGACTTTTCCTGAATTATGCTTTTCTATCTCTTAAAGTTTTGAGTAGAGGGTACCGTCCCTTTTCACCTTATTCTTTCACCAGGACCAAATCTATTATTTATGTTAGGAACTACTTGTTTATGTTTGTTTTTTAATATATCATCATATCTACCCGAAGGAATCACCGAGTCTGTGATTTTCTTCAACGGACTTTACGTCCTATGGACCAAACTAGGAACCCAGTTTTGAACCTCCTTCTAAGGAACCTCTTCCGTTACCGTTAGGTGAGGGTATAAGAACGGACCCTTTAGGGTATCTGTCTCTTCGGACCGTCGACGTCAGGTTTCCCACTGTTTCTTAGTCTGTACTGACTCGTCGATTGTGTATCTACCTCCTTCTTTTTCTCTTCCTCACTTTCCTTCCTCCTTTTTTCATTTTCATACTCAATTATTTTTCCACCACTTTCACTTCAGCGAGTCAGCACAGGCTGAGAAACTCTGGGGCACCTGATATCGGGTGTTCCGAGGAGGTAGGTACCCTAAGAGGTCCGTTCTTATGACCTCACCCAACGGTAAAGGAAGAGGTCCCCTAGAAGGACTGGGTCCCTGACTTGGGTCCAGGGGGTGTAACGTCCGTCTACGAAATTGGAGACTCTGTGTTTACCGTACGTAGTTCCTCTTACTTTTTGAGTTTTAGATCATCGTACACGAAAGACGTCTACTTGACGATTAAAATTCACTAAAGTTATAGGTAAATTGTATTAGGTTGTTTGAGATTGTCACGGAAATCCTAAACGAAAATAAATTTAACAAACAATTAAAATAATATCGACATATTATATCACTAAATACGAGCATCCATACACTACTTTGACTCAATTAAATAAAGAATGACAGTCAAAAATCACAGAAGGAGTTCAGAAAAGTACATTCTCTGTAGGAAAGAAGGATAAAAAGTGAAAATACGAGAAACTATGGTGACTCGGAAGAGGATAACCTAAGACAAGGGTATATTGTGATGACAAACGTTTGTTGAATTGTCGAAACCTCTTCCGTTACCGTGGGGTAAGGTCATGAGAACGGACCTTTTAGGGTACCTACATCCTCGTACCACCCAATGTCAGGCACCCCAGAGATTCTCAGCCTGTGCTGATTCGCTGAAGTGAAAGTGAAAAGGGAAAGTACGTAACCTCTTCCTTTACTGTTGGGTGAGGTCACAAGAATGGACCTCTTAGAGTCCCTACTCCCTCGGACCACCCGACGGCAGATACCCTAACGTGTCTCAGTCTGTACTGACTTCGCTGAATCGACGTCGTCGTCGTCGATTGTCGAAATCAGAATATTCCGAATTAATAGAGACTTATTAACAACGTTTGTCATACAGGATCATGTTCCTTTATCAAAAATCTAGATGGTACACTTAGTCATTCTTCAGTGTGAAAATTCTTTATTTATTTGGTCTCCCTATTTGTATCGAAAGTATATGGAATCTAATTACAACGAAATTTGTTTGTTTTTGTTCATGTCTCCGTATTATACTCAGGTATAGAGTTTTATTTGTTGTTTGTTCGTTTTGTGATTCGTTAAAGTTCCCTTTTTATTAACAGGTAACCGGTTCTTCTCGGTTCTTTCCTTTTTTCCTATTAGACAATAACTTAGATAGGATCGTCGAACAATCATATATCTTATTTTAAAGGTTTCTGACTTATTTTAATGGGTCATCCCACGTGACTGTAATAAAACTTAGACTTAAATCGTTCTGACTAACAGGACAAGTTAAGGTATGGTTTCGAGAAACTAAGAGAAATATGAGGAACTAACACAATACGATTGGATGGGACTCTAAATATCAAAATATAAAGAAACCACCTATAACAACTTTACCTAAGTTAAATATTATTTTTAGAATGTCGAATTTAAATTTTACCTTTTCCTTTTTTCGGAAAAACTAGAGAAGATGTGTGTATAGATGGTCTACCCATTCTATAGAAATTTGATTTTAGACTATACAATCACGATACTGATTACGAAGAATTTAGACTTTTTATTTAAGTACTGACATGAAATTTTGGTAAACACGTCACAAGTGTCCTCGGTAGAGGTAATGTTGTAATAAAGACTTAAAAAGTAAACGACGGTAACCGACAAGTGTAAAAGATGTAGGTAGATAATGAGGGTCTGTCGAACGAAGTCGTTTAACTTCACCAACATATTTTTTTTTAAGATACCAGTACTCACAGATCGGAACTACAATGGGTTTGAAAATACTTTTAGATCCTTCATTCTTTTCCTATGTCTTAAAAAGAAATCTTCACTGTGACTTCTATGTCTGACCAAAAATACACAATCCATAAGTCACGAAAGTACGGAGGTACAATTCTACATTTTTTTATAAATGTTCTCTATTCTTTAAGGAAGAACTAAGGTCAGTTTAACTTGAAACTTTAAGAAAAAAGAAATGACTCAATAAGAAATTAGGATGTGTTTCGGTATGGGTTCGTTCGTCACACGAAACCTTATACACATTCGATAAGGTAGGACTCATGTTTCATCTCTTAACAGTACAGGAGTAACCTTGTAGAAAGAGGAGAAGGAAAGGGCTATAAAAAGAGTAGATAGAATATAGAGTACCAGTAGTCAAAATCGTATGAAAAACGGGAGAAACATTGGAGAGTAATAAAATACTTCCTAAAAACATACAAAGTTGACCAGACCCTTTTCGTATAGAAACTCATCTAGGTCACTCGGAAATAGCGATATCAAAAAGTCAACGATTCAGTATAGATCGAGAAAGGCTGGGGTACTTGACATCGTGTAGTCCGAAGAGACAGGAGATGGAATAGGACCTCAAACGAGTTTGAGTACAGGTGACTCAGTCACTATGGTAGGTTTGTAGAGTAGTAGATAGTAGAGAAAGAAAAGAACGGGAGTTAGAAAGGGTCGTGGTCTTAGAAAAGGTTACTCAACAGAGAAGTATAGTCCACCGGTTTGATAACCTCGAAGTCGAAGTCGTAACCAGGAAGGTTACTTATAAGTCCCAACTAAAGGAAATCCTAACTGACCAAACTAGAGGAACGACAGTTTCTCGAGAGTTTTCAGAAGAGGTTGTGGTCAAACTTTCGTAGTCAAGAAGTCGTGAGTCGGAAGAAATATCCGAGTGTAGGTACGTATTGATGACCTTTTTGTCGAAACTGATATACCTGGAAACAATCGTTTTACTACAGAGACGAAAAATTATACAACAGATCCAAACAGTATCGAAAAGAAAGTTTTCTGTTCGCAGAAAATATTAAAACACCGGTGTCAGGGGTAGACGTCACTAAAACTTCGGGTCCTTTTATTTTAGACAGTGACAAAAGTAAAAAGGGTGTAGATAAACGGTACTTCACTACCCTGGCCTACGGTACTAGAAGTAAAAAACTTACGACTTAAAATTCAGTCGAAAAAAAAGAGAGGAGAAAGTGGAAGTAGTTCTCCAAAAAATCAAGAAGAAACGAAAGACGGTAATTTTACCATTAGAGACGTATAGAGTCCAACAACTTATCGGTAGTACTGACTCGGTCCAGTCTCACTAAGGTGATATTTAAGTTGGAGGTCGACAGGACCTTGAAGATGTTCCGAGTAAGGATCCAGAGGGGGTAGAGTAAGAATTGAATAGATTTGAAGCCTAGGGTAGGGACGGGTAGGGAAGTTGACGATAGATATTTAGCTTCCAGAAATGTAAATATATAAAATAAGTCTGAATAGAGGGTTCGTGAGTGACCGTATAACTCGACGCATTGCACTACAGAGTTCCTACGAACGTTTCGTAGGACATATTTTGACTTGAGTACCGATAGAGAGGGTTCGGTTTTTCACGAAATAAAAATTTTACAATCAGTTTCCGTTGTGGTAGGTAGATCAATACTATTGGTACTTAAGTCCTTAATAGGAATCTTGGAGAAAGAAGTCCTCGTTTAAGTCAATGTTCTTATATGTATAGATGTAGGTGTTCATATAGATGGGCACCCGATCCGGTGAGGTCATCACAGGTTAAGAAACGGTGGGATGCCTGACATCCCCGGTCTGAGAAGATAGGTAACTCTAAGAGGTCCACTCTTATGACCTCACCCACCGGTACGGGAGACGGTCCCATAGAAAAACTGGGTCTCTAATTTAGGTTCAGAGAATAAAAAGTAAGTAACCGTCCACCCAAGAAATGGTGATCGTGGTGGACCCCTCGGGGTATACATATAGTCACAGATGGATATAGTAGAAGTGAAGGAATGTAGTGTTAATGGTGAGGAATAGATTTGACGGTAGTAGAGAATCAACCTGGTGACGTTTGTCAGACAATTGACTAAGGTCCGAAATGGAACCGTGGGAAATTTGACAAGGAAAGTGACGTCCATCTTAACAACAACAAGTCAGCGATTCAGTACAGTCTGAGAAACACTGACTTGTTATTGTTGTACGTCCTATTATCTAAGTCTACGTTAAGACCATCGAATGAAATAGATGGATTTGGGAAGTTATCGAAAGGTCACAAAAATCCTCTTTCCAGTTTTAAGGATTATGAAAAAATTACGAGACTCATCAGGTTTGAAATAAATCGAAGCCCTTAGTGGAGTTTGAAGAGAGAGGAAAGAAGAGTAATCGGCTTTTGAGTAGTAAAGAGACGGTCCTTAGGGAATCGGACCAGGAAATATATAAGATAAGAGAGAGTGACCATACGGGAGAAGAGGGAAAAAATAAGGTTAATAATGTTGAATGGGGAAATATAAAATCGATTTTATAGTTAATGAACTCTAAAAAAGGGACCTGTAGGATGACGACGATTCAGTGAAGTCAGTACGGGTTGAGACACGCTGGGGTATCTGCCGTCGGGTGGTCCGAGGGGACAGGGACCCTAAGAGGTTCGTTCTTGTGACCTCACCCAACGGTAAAGGAAGAGGTTACGTACTTCCACTTTTCACTTTCACTTCAACGAGTCAACACAGGCTGAGAATCGCTGGGGTACCTGACGTGGGATGGTCCGAGGAGGTAGGTACCCTAAAAGGTCCGTTCTCATGACCTCACCCCACGGTAACGGAAGAGACGACCTGTGGGACTGATCCAAGTTAAAGGGTAATGTTCGAAAGTGTCTTGGTTTATTGAAAAATAGTGTGAATTGTTAAAACGTTTAACTGAAACACACAGAGAGGTAATCTGATATTCAAGGTTTGTCGTTCTCTATACAGACAAAAACGACATCGTAACTAAAAATAGGGCTCTGAGATTGTATGACAAATAAAGTGTACAGACGTTAAACATACAAACACACACACACACACACACACATTTATCTAATAACTTCGATTTCATCTCTACCTTTTGCTTATGTGGAAACACCAAACTTTAGAAGTATTTAAGAGGAGAGGATGAAGGAATGTAACAGTAGTCTAACAGTAGTAGTAGCTGTTATAAGTGGTTTACTAACGCACACGGTCCATAATCGTATTCCTAAAACGTGTGTAATTAGTTACCTCTTCCTTTACCGTTGGGTCAAGTCATGAGAACGGACCTCTTAGGGTACCTGTCTCCTCGGACCCTCCGACGTCAGGTACCCAACGTTGCTCAGTCTGTGTTGGCTTCCTGAAGTGAAATGAGTGAAGTATGAAGTAGGGACCTCCTCCTTTACTGTTAAGTGAGGTCATAAGAACGGACCTCTTAGGGTACCTGTCTTCTCGGACCGACCGGTACTAGGTACCCCCAGCGTCTCTCAGCCTGTTCTGACTTCACTGATTCGTACGTACGTGCGTCAGTTACGTAATAGAGTGAACGGGGTAAAAAGAATCCTATTTGATTTAGAGTAGTCCCAAATATTTGAGTTTCGGTTCCAACAGACTAAGACTTGGACTCTAGTATAACAGTGGACTAGAGTGTTCCGGATTGGAATGAAAGTGGCAAAGATCTATTGACAGAGATGAGTATTTTAATCACACTCAAATAGGTACTCTTAATCACACACAAATCGCAAATTGGTAGTGAAACTATGGTGTAAGATGGTGATTAAATCAAGAGTAAAAATTAATCAACGAATACCAATCGGAAACAGGAACTTCGTCAATGGTTCGGAACAAAGAGACAAATAGGGGTTTGTGTGAACCTTATCAATAAACTTTACTGTCTATCATATGTTACCACTTCATAACATATTCATAGGAAGTAATAATTTAACGACAACCTATAGTTTTTTATGGGAGAAGGTTGTTGTGTTCTCTTCTGAGATGTGTACCTGTAATGGTCTGACCAGTTGTGCTTATATTAGTCTAACTAATATAAGAAACATTGGTTTCCACCTATTCTAGATATGTCAGTCGTTTTTGTTCTGGTCCTCGATTGACACCGAGCCTAGTACTTAATGAATAACGGTTTAAGTCTGAATTTAACTTCTTTCATCCCTTTTGGTGATCTGGTAACTCCGTACTGGATTTAGTTTAGGGAATAATAATATGTCACCTTCACTTTTTATCTAAATTCCCTGATTTCCACTATCTGTCTCACGAACTACTTGATACCTAGCTCCAATCACTGTAACATGTCCTCTGTCCCTAGTTCTGGTAGAGGTTCTTTTTGTTTACGTTTTTTCGTTTACCGACAGACTCATCTGGAATGTTATCGACTCTTTTATTCTCTCCACTGTTCGTTTTTCCTCTTTTCCTTTCTTTGTGGGTACACTTACGTCTCAAGGTTTCTTATCGTTCCTCTCTATTCTTTAGGAAGGAGTCACTAGTCACGTTTCTTTATCTCCCTTTCTTATCTTACCCTTTCTGATCTCTAGAGAAGTTCTTTTAATCTCTACGATTCCCTTGTAAAGTACGTTTCTACCCGTGTTATTTCCTGTCTTTACCATACCTGGATTGTCTTCGTCTTCTATAATTCTTCTCCACCGTTCTTATGTATCTTTTTGATGTGTGTTTTAACGGCCCTCGGACACACTCCTTGAGGCGGGAACCGTTTTCAGTACTCCTTCCTCCGAAGCCGTATGCGTTTCCACCCTAACTCGGAGTCCTTTGGGGGACAAGGACTCGTAGACGGGGGTAGATGGATGAAATGACAAACTACGAGAGTAGAAGTGGAGACTGAAATACCCCCCAATAAGGGGTGGCTAAGAGAACCTCTTCCTCATTTGCACGTCGAGGTCAGCTATTTTAAGGATCCACACTGTTCCCACAGAGTCCAGTTTGGAGAGACGACTATCTGATCGAACACACTGTTGGAGAGTTGGTATTTGTCAAACCTCATAGAACTTTCAGAATTAATCGTATCCCGAAAAGAGTAACAACTCAGTTACTAACGACGGTCCGGAGGTATAGGAATCCGTGGACCCTTATATAATTAGTTACATAAACCTTATATTTTTTCCTTTATATCATCAAAAACTACAATCGTTATGATCTTGAAAACTCACTTACTTAAAAGAGAAAACAATATCTAGTGACATAAAATAATATTTAGTAATACAGGAACGATACGTTTTTACATTGAAAAAGTGATAGAATTCTGATTTATCTAGAATTCCCCTTGTAACCACTTTCCAAAAGTAAACGACCCGACTACAAACGACGATTTAGAGGTATAAGGGACGGGAATATTACTTATATTGATCGTATATCCTCTTTATTCATAATTGGAAATTCTAATTAGTACAATTGGAATCCAATTTATTTAAGGAAAGAATCAACATTGGGTGATGTGGGAGTGGGATATCCTTACGTTGAAATAGACCACGGAAGTCTCCCACCACGGACCAAATTCCTTTTTGTGGGAACCTTTTTTATTCGAAAACCAATAGTCTTTCTTTCCTAGTATTTTACATTCGTCCGGAGTACCAGTCTTCGACTACATTTTGGGGATTCTGGAAATATATATGAAAATACACTTCGTGGACTAAAACTATTTCCAGTCCTGACGACTGGGGGTGCACTGAGACATAAGTAGGGATACATATTGTTTTCCATATATTCGTTTGGATTTTTTATTTCTTTAACCTAGTCAAAGACCTTTCTGACTAAGGGGGTACAACAAGAAAGAACGAGGGGTAAAAAGACCGACTTAAGGGTAGACCATACACCCATAGGTGGTTCGGACGATTAAAACGGACCCGAAGATTCTAGAGAGGAACCCCTCTTGCCTTTCTGCGGACACCGGATGCATCCACCACTAACCATAAGGTGTATTTGGTTCAGTAAGTCGGAGGAAAAGAGGTGATTAAAAGGATGATGTGATAGGTAAAGATTAGAGAGATATATAGACATTAATTTATTCAAAAAAGGATCCTGCGGCTAAAGCAGGGGTGGAAGTTTAATGGGACCTAGGTGGCCCCGACCTGGGGTCGTGTTTTTCTAGAAGTGCTGGGTCTATTAATGCTACCACACGAGTGAGTGGATCTCGGTATGTAGGACCTTACACTTCAGTTCACCCGGAATCCTTCGTAGTGATACTTGTTTCGATCATCTCTACTACCTTAAGGTCAACTCGATAAAGTTTAGGATTTACTACTACGACACTTTCACGACGTGACTTATACGGTTGTCTAAACCCTTTGAGTCGTCACCGGTGTCCTGACCTTTTCCAGTCAAAAGTAAGATTAAGGTTTCTTTCCGTTACGGTTTTTTACCAGTTTGATGTTGTGTTGACGTGAATAGAGTGTCCGATCATTACGAGTTTTAAGAGGTTCGGTCCGAAGTCGTTATGTACTTGAAACTTAGAGATCTACAATTTCGACTAAAATCTTTTCCGTCTCCTTGGTCTCTAGTTTAACGGTTGTAGACAACCTAGTAATTTTTTCGTTCTCTCAAGGTTTTTTGTAGGTAAAGACGTAATAACTCATACGGTTTCGGAAACTGCCACACCTAGTGTTATTTGACACCTTTTAAGACTTTCCCTACCCTTATGGTCTGGTGGACTAGACGAAGAACTCTTTAGATATACGTCCAGTCCTTCGTTGTCAATCTTGACCTGTACCTTGGTGTCTGACTAAGGTTTATCCTTTTCCTCATATAGTTCCAACATATAACAGTGGTACGAATAAATTAAATGTACGTCTCATGTAGCACTCTTTGTGACCCGACCTACTTTGTGTTCTAACGGCCCTCTTTATAGTTATTGGAGCCTATACGTCTACTGTATTGGGAACACCGTCTCTCACTTCTTCTTGATTTCTCGGAGAACTACTTTCACTTTGCTCTCACCTTTTTCAACCGAATTTCGAGTTGTAAGTCTTTTGCTTCTAGTACCGTAGGCCAGGGTAGTGAAGTACCGTTTATCTACCCCTTTGTCACCTTTGTCACCGACTGAATTAAAAGAACCCGAGGTTTTAGTGACGTCTACCACTGACGTCGGTACTTTAATTTTCTGCGAACGAGGAACCTTCTTTTCAATACCGTTTGGATCTGTCGTATAATTTTTCGTCTCTGTAATGAAACGGTTGTTTCTAGGTAGATCAGGTCCGATATCAAAAAGGTCACCAGTACATACCTATACTCTCGACTTGAGATTTCATTCGACTCGTGGTTTCTTAACTACGAAAACTTGATACGTCACAACATCTTCTGAGAACTCTCAGGGAACCTGACGTTCCTCTATGTCGGACAGGTAGACTTTCCTTTAGTCAGGACTTATAAGTGACCTTCCTGATTAAAACTTCGACTTTGAGGTTATGAAACCGATAGACTACCCTTCTCAATTGAGTAAACTTTTCTGGGACTACGACCCTTTCTAACTTCCACCCTCCTCTTCCCCTACTGTTTCCTACTTTACCAACCTACCGTAGTGACTGAGTTACCCGTACTCAAACTCATTTGAGACCCTCAACCACTACCTGTCTCTCCGGACCTTACCACGTCAGGTACCCCAGAGTTTCTCAGTCTGTGGTGACTCACTGACTTGACTTGACTTGACTAGTTTTTTTATTATTAAGGTCTTTTTTAGGACACTATGGACAATTAATTCACACACACACACACACACACACACACACACAATCGGGGAATTAGTACTCTGGGGTAGCTGACATCTGGTGGTCCGAGGAGACAGGTACCCTTAGAGGTCCGTTCTTATGACCTCACTCAACGGTAAGGGAAGAGGTCTCCTAGAAGGGACTCGATGGTCCCTTTAGAAAGTTAATTATTACACGACGAACGAGTCAACGAAGTGAGAACAGACTGAGAAACCCTGTGATAGATGATATGGAGAGGGCCGAAGACATAGGTACCCTAAGAGATGCATTCATATGACCTCACCCAACGGTACGGAAGGAGGTACCCTAGAAGGGCTTGGTCCCTAGTTTGGGTTCAAGAACACAGAGGACGTAACGTTCGTATAAGAAATTGTATCTCAGTGGTCCTTTCGGTCAGCTAATTCTTGTAAATTGAAGTTTAGTGTCTATCTTCATTTTTTATTATATTTCTAAAAATAATTATATAAAGAAGAGGGTTTATACTTTAATAAGATCTCCAGTGTAAATTTTCACGTAAGAGAGGGATTTGTTACAAGAAAATTTAAGTTTCTAATTAAAGGTGAATAATTAGAACACTAAGATTGAAATTTATTACAAGACGTCGGAGACCAGGTCGACAGGTACAGAGAAACGGTCTCGGGTGGGAAGAATCACTCCTACAAGGATTCTTATATACAAGGAAAGATTCTTGATACAAGGTTATATTGTATTTTTGTCTTTTAAAGTAAGAGAATTTTAAGAACTTTCACTACTTATCACGTAATCAAAAGATTATCGACTAAAAGATTAACAAAGACATAGTTTACTGGTATTAGTATTACCGAATATCATCGTATATAAATAATAAAATCTCAAAACCTCTTCGACTTTTTATCCAGAATACCCCGATTTTAGTTATACAGTGATCCCGACACAAACAAGACCTCCGAGGTTCTTAGACAAGAAACGGAAAAGATCGAATCTCCCCGTTGGACGTAAGGAACCAAGTACTAGGGGAAGGTCGTTACTATAATGAGACTAGAGACGAAGGTAGTAGTGTAGAGGAAAAGATTGAGATATGAAAGGACGGAGACAAAATATTCCTGTGAATGTTTTAGAGATCACCTGGATAGATCTATTGAGTTCCATTAGAGCTTTTAGGAATTGAGTCAGTATTGACATTCCAGGTAAAATAGGACATTTCATTGTGATGTTTCTTTGTATAAGTGTCTAAGACTCTTAATTCTGTACCTGTAGCAATAAGTCAGACGGTGTTTATATTAGGTCAATAACTGAGAGACTATGGACTTTAGAGTTAATTTGGTATTCTTTGAGATCTAAAGTTAGTTACTTAAGTTATTAGAAAAAATTTTTACATACATATAACATATCTATTCCTTTGCTTCGGCACTGTAATACTAAATATTGTTCTTTATATGTATGGTATAAGTATAGGGACAAAGACTGTGTCTTGAGAATTTAGGGAACCGTAAAGGATTACTATTTTCACAGAAATGTGAGTGTTGTTTGTGAAAAGTTGGGGTGGATTCAAATACAATTATTGGACTGTAACCTTTTGGGGACTCTTAAGTCTAAACAACAGATAGTATGGTTGGAACTTCATCTCTTAACCTTTAACCTTTGAACTCACAGGGAAAGGGGTTGGGGTGGGGTTAGGTGGGGGTGGAGTGACGGTGGTCGAAACACCTTTCCGTTTCCCCGATTCTCAACTTAAATAACGGTTACCGGTTACTAAATTAGTTAACACGTATCTATTACTTTGGAGGTCTCTGTGGAATTTCCCGACCTCTTAAAGTCCCGACGATTTGTGTATCTCTAAGCCCACATCACTTCTCGTACCTTTGGGACACGGGAAAGGAGTAACGGAGTGGGAGACGTAGAGAAGGTAGGTCGATAAGGACTTATTATAGGAAACGATTATTCTTCCAATAGATCATTAATTTTACAAAGAGACTCAAGATATTCGAGAAGATGTTTTGATTAACTTGGGTCGTTTCCTGCACAACTCGGGCGGATAGATATCGTACAGTCAGTCTTCGTCTCTTCGTTACCTGATCATTTAACTTTGACAAACCCCGTGTCAGAATACCCTGACTCGGAAATTGGAGACCCTAAACTGTGATATAGGTCCATCTATCACAGTCTTAACTGAACTTAATATCCTGAGGTTCAGATCTTAACAAACCACTAGATTTTCCTCTAACTTGGTCATTTAGGATTTCCTTTAGTTAGGACTAATAATAGACCTTCCTGACCACGATTTCGACTTGGAGGTCATAAAACCGGTGGACTACGTTTCTCGGTTGAGTAACCCTTTTTTGGACTACGACCCTTTCTAACTTCCGTTCTCTTCTTCCTCCGTTGTCTACCAACCTACCGTAGTGACTGAGTCACCTGTACTAAAACTCGTTTGAGTCCCTCTATCACTTCCTGTCCCTTCGGACGACACCGTGTCAAGTACCCCAGTGTTTCTCAGCCTGTACAAATCACTGACTTGTTGTTACCCTTTTTTTGTATGTAACTTTAACTCACGCCTTATAACCTACCTACTTATCCATCTTCCTTTACCGTTGGGTGGGGTCATAAGAACAGATCTTCTACGGTATTCGTCTTCTCGGACTACACGATGTCAAACACTTCCCTTCAGCGAGTCAGTACAGGTTGAGAAACACTGGGACACCTGACATCGGGTGGTCCGAGGAGACAGGTACCCTAAGAGGTCCGTTCCTATGACCTTACCCAACGGTAAAGGAAGAGGTCCCGATGTCAAATATCGTAGTATTTTCTACTACCTCGTTGTTTAGTATCGTGTTTATCTATCCACCTATCTAACTATCAAACTATGTAGACATGTATATATGTACAATGTATGTATCTCAAGTGTTTAACGAGTTCAGTTAAACTTGTTGATTCAGTGTATCTTGAGACTCCTGGATCTTTTCAGAAGTGACTCTAATAGTTTTTACCGTCAACTTTGAATTCTTCATAGTCTTCTCTCGAGAGACGTGTGTTATATGAAAAAGGTGTCGTCGTTCCTGCGGATTAAGGTTGGTGTACATGAGATTAAAGTATTGTAATCCTTTTAATGGAAAATATCTGTAGACGAAAAATCATAGATTTCGTCAAAGAAAGTTTGTCCACAAGAATTTCATTGCGTAGAGGGTTAAACAGTCCATTGATCTCTAGTAAGTTTTCTTTAGTCTACAGTAACTCTTTTTGTAAAAGGGGGAAATGTAAGAGTTAACTGACACTGATCCTAAAATCCGAACTTGACCATAAAAAAAGAAAAAAAAAAAAATTACAATTTACGGTACTTAAAGATGTCAAAAAAAGATGGACAGATTTTTCGGGTATGTAATTCCTTAAGTGGTTATTTTCATCTATACCTTCCAAACCGACAGAGACACGAGTCCTCAAGGTATTTACACAAAAGAAAGAGTGGAAATTGAAGTTAAAAGAAGAGAAAAAAAAAAAAAAAAAAACTTCCGTCACAATAGGAGATTAGAACTATATTTAAAATCACCTGTATTCAAAAATTTGTCGTCTAATTAAAAGACTTTAAGTCTGAGTGATATCCGTTACCGTTGGGTGAGGTCATGAGAACGGACCTTTTAGAGTACCTGACTTTTTGGACCATCCGATATCAGGTACCACAGTGTTTCTCAGCCTGTGCTGATTCGCTGAAGTATTATTATATTATGGGTCGGTACGAGTGACTTCAACTGTACTAAATTGATTTTATTCTTTGCTAAATAAACGAACCAATGAATGGATCAAATATTCTCCGACTTGGACTAAAAAAAAAAAAAGGATGGTTTCATACGACACCTTTAAATGTCTCTTGGAGACTCTTCGCCTCATAGGTAGTAAGACTGTTCAACATTTGGGTGTCGGACAAAAGACCACTTGTTTGTTCATTTCTAGTCAGAATGACAACACCACCACCACCAAATCGACGATTCAGCACAAACTGAGAACGTTAGGGTACCTGACATCGGACAGTCTGAGGAGACAGGTACCCTAAGAGGTCCGTTCTCATGACCTCACCCAACGGTAAAGGAAGAGGTCCTCAGAATGACATTCTCAATTGTTAAGATATTACAAAGAGCGTTTCTTTCATACGAATAATTTACCTATTGTCTCTCATTGATGTAAAGTTTGGTCAAATAAAAAAAAAAGACGGAGTAGGTTCATGAGTAGTGGGGAGGAGGACCCCGTTGGGGTGGTGGCATAGAAATAATTAAACCCATCTCGTAATTACAATTGACTGAATATCGAGAGTGAAAATATCACTGACCTTACGTTTGACTTAGGGTAAAAGTCGTTTAACCACTGACGTCTTCGGTAAATAACCGTTAGGGGTTTTATACATTAAATCAGATATATGTCTTAGTGGATATTAAAGTATTTACGTAAACCTCTAATTGTCTATATTCCTTTCTTTTAGGTTATTACTCAACATGAACATACTACCAAAGACATACTGTAAATACTTCGTTTTAAGTATCCCGTTTTTGGAGGTTACACCCAGACACATGTCATAAGACGAAAACTACTAGATAACTTTGACGAAAAGAAAGTTTAAGAGTGAAGGGAAAAAGGAAGTCTTATAGTAGTATAAAGGTTTCGTGGTTGTCTCGAAGAGGAAAGGTCTAGTCTTTTTGATCATGGATAAAATAAGTAGGTGTTAAGATCCTAAATGTTTACATACAATTCTTGAGTAACGTAAAATGAACTTAAATCTTGACGGTGAATGTCATACAACGGGAAACCTTTTACTCAAAACAAAACAAAAAAGTTCCTAGTATAATTATTCTGTAATTAACTTTAATAAGATTCTTATTCTTTTTATGAAGTAATAAAGGTATAAGTGTAGTTTTAAAAGGAAGATTTGTAGTCTTGTCGTTTTATTTTTCTTCAGAGTCTAAAATTACTCGTTAGAGAAACAGGGGGACAGTGGACACTGTCCTGTCCGACATCGTCTTCGTAAGACCCCAACTCAAGTGGTCTTCAGTATCACTGAAGAATCAAAAGTGTTTCTTTACTTATATGATAAGTCAAGTCAAGGTAAGTCAAGTAAAGTCAGTGAGTCAACACAGGTGGAGAAACACTGGGATACCTGACGTTGTGTAGTCCGAAGGAACAAGTAGTGGTTGAGGGTCTCGAACGAGTTTGAGTACAGGTAGCTCAACCGTTACAGTAGGTTTGTAAAGTAGGAGACAGTAGGTGAAGAGGACGAAAGTTAGAAAGGGTCGTAGTCTCGGAAAGGGTTCCTCAGTCAAGAAGTGTAGTCCACCGGTTTCATAACTTCAAAGTCAAAGTCGTAGTCAAGAAGGTTATATGATAATTCTTATACCTTAGGTACGTGTTATCTACTCTAGGAACATACTTTACATGGTTTACAACTGAAGATTATTTCTATGTTTCGGGGAGTCGATGACTGAGGGTTTATTTCCTTTTTAGGTCCAATGTATCACAATATTCCTACTGGAAATTAAAAAACGAAGGAAAAAATCGTTTAATACTAGTGTGTACTATCAGTAATTATTCTCCCAAAAGAAAAGGATTCCTTCTTTAAGTGGTTGGGTTTAATACTGTTAGACGATTCGAGATCATGAATGAAAAGTTAACAGTCCACATTTCACACGGATTTATAATTAATCAGTATCTCATAATAGTAATCAATCCAGAGCTATGTTATAAAAAGTTCCATTGAGTTCGGATGGTAATAAAGACAATATCAAACTACTAAATTAACAAACGGAGAAAACAAAAGAAATCCACGTAGACCCGACAACCCTATACGTCGTAGTTGTTTTAAGTTTAGATTCTAACAACCAATGGAAGGTAAATTCATTCTCATTTCTACCACAGTCTTAAACCGTTACTATATACACCATATGTACTATAACAATACGTAAAAAGAAAATAAGGGAAAGTGTCTTCTCTTTGTATTAGATTGTTGTTAATACCATACATATATATATATATGTGTGTGTGTGTATGCGTGAGTGAAAAACACACATATGTGTGTATGAAAGACACATATGTGTGTATGTGTGTATAATTGAATATACAAATAATTAAACGTAAATTGGATCAACTTATTGACACATTCGTGGTCGTAAGGGGTCTGTATGGTTTATCGAAGGTTCCTAGAACATCCGACTCACAATTGGTTCGTCATGAGAAAGTAAGACACGTGAATTTGGATTGTATCTGAGTGTGTAAAGAGTAAGGAATAAGTTATATTCAATCAACCGTCGTAGTGAGAACGAATAATGACTGTCTCCCGGTAAAAGTCCATCAGATAATAAAGGGTCTCATGGAACCTTCTTTTCAGTCGTTATTATTTTAGTAGTTAGCTAAACAAGTTTTAGGTTGATAATCATTACTCAGTTTTTGTTATCGTCACCGCACCAGGATTCTACCGTCTCCTTTTCCTCCCCCCCCCTGGTGAAAGAGGGGTTGTTTAAGTAACTTTCTAGTAAACTTGTGACTCGTTTATGGTGTCTTGTTGAAGACTTGTGACTACCTCCTGTGGTCCGTGGGTCTTTCCGTCGGACAACAGAAGCTTTCCTCCATCCTGTTTTATATTTTCTATTTTTCTCTCTGTTTTCTGAATCCCTATCTCTGGGCAGGACCCCTCCCTCAGCAGTTTCTCTTCAAAGGTTTGTGGTCCTTTGGGAGAGTGGCCGCCCAGACACCCCTCAAAACCTTAGAATCTCCCGTTGTATTGGTCCTCCTTTTTTATTTATTTATTTTAGGTGTCTAATGCGTGGATTGACGTTGAGGGTCACCTCTTCATCGGGTCTGTGAACGTAGACGGTGGTCGTTCACGCCCGACTTGTCCCTCCACACCCGACGTAACGAATCCCATTGTTGACCCGGACTTACGGGACTCCCGTTAGACTCCCTCGATTGTACTCTATCGTTGGGTTTGGTACCCCATCGGTCTCTCTGCCCCCTTTTTTTTTTCTCCTTTCTTACTCTTTCTTGAAAGGACACTTTTCGAGATTAGATTCCGTGACGCCCCAGAGTGTCTTGTTTCCTGACTCGCTTATGGTCTCCTCTCGATCGGTCATACCCTTCCCGGGTAGGGGACGATCTCCGTCCCTCCGTCCGTCCACTGTCAGTCTCGGTCTTCCGTTCCCCGTTTGAACCGGGGTCTCTACCGTAGGAGATGGTTTGTCGTTCGTCCGAGGGTTAACGATTGGTTCAGAAGGACCCTAGGACCTACCAATAGACGGTCCTCCCAACGTCGGTCTCTAGTCGAGGGGTCTCCTCTGTGCGCCGTGTGGATGGACTCTGTCACGAAGGTGAAACGTGGGTCCTTTGGTTCGTCGACCCTGTCCCCTCCACTATTCGACGTGACGGGTGTACCCATCACACACGAACGGTTCGTGGACCAGTGGACTCGACGAGCCTGGACCCTTCCCGTGTTTTGTGTCCGGTTTGGTTTAGACACGGAAACACCTCAAGGGTTCTTTGACTTGGACTCACCGATTCTGGACCCTTGACGTACGTTGGGTCCCGGGTGGAATCTGTCAAGGGGACGTCTCGTTGGACCTCGGACTCGTTACATCTGGTCCTTTCGTGTGTACGACACTCGTCCCCGTTTGGGTCGTACCGAGTCTGTGACGTTCGTGAGGGGTGTGTACGGTCACTATAAACAAACGTTACAAGGAGGGAGGGGCCTCGTGTTAACCTGTTCACTCGGATTTATTTACCGGTGGAAGTGAGCGAACACAATCCCATCTTAAATCTTTGACTTCTCTAAACGTTTGTCTCCTTCGGTTTTATTTGTTTTTTCTCCCTTGGCGAAACCTTCACTGTCCATGTTGTCTAATTTTTGGACATCAATCGTAACCGATGTAACCTTCCCTGGATATCTGGAACTCTTCATATTCAACCTTGTTCCTTGATAGACTTTGAATTGACTGGGGTGTGACGGGAGTTGTCGAGGTCTCCTTAAGGATTTATATAAAATGATCATAGTAAAATTTAAAAAAATTTAAAAATTCAAGAAATAATGGGGAAATTAAAAATAAAAATTTTGGATGATAATGGAACGTTTTTTTTTTTTTTTCCGGGATAAAAATTTCGTATATAGTATATATAAAAAAATATTGAAACCCCTAAAACAAAAAATTATAACATAAAAACTCTCAGATTGGAGATCATATCTAAAAATTAGAAACGAAAAACCACTCACTCACTTCAGTGAGTCAGCACAGGTTGAGAAACGCTGGGGTACCTGACATCGGGTGGTCCGAGGAGTCAGGTACCCTAAGAGGTCCGTTCTTATGACCTCACCCAACGGTAAAGGAAGAGGTCCCCTAGAAGGGTTGGGTCCCTATCTTGGGTCCAGAGAGCGTAACGTCCGTCTACGAAATTGGAGACTCGGTGGAGTTAAGACATGGAAATTCTTAGGCTAGAAGTCATGGGTAAAAATAAATCTTCACACTAATGACCGAATTAACGAGAGAGGGGAAAACTGAGAGGAAAAAGAGGGGGTCCGGTGAAGATGGAGGGAGGAGGGAGAAGAGAAGAGGTACATTGAGACACTTGGAGAGACCCACAGGGAGAGACACCTCTTAGACAAGTAGTAATTGGATCTACAAAATAGCAGTCACGACATACCTACCTCTTCAGAACTCCGATGACATTCTTATTCTGACTTTCGGTCTCCGTCCTCCGAATTTAGGTTTTAAGTTCTTGTGGTCTTTTGAGGACTGAGGTCCCTTGTAATTAGTTGTTCCCGAGTAGGTTTTCGGAGGTATGGATGTGACTTTGGTTCGAGGTGGGTTCTCGGTTGTTCAAAGTCTCTTTCTATATGGTTCGATTAAGAGGTTGTTAGGTCCTTGTATTGGGACTCGTGTTTTTATGTCCGTGGTTTGGGTATCTATGGAGTTTTGAGTGATGACCTGTGAAGTAACGTGTGGTCTATCTTCTCTAGGTCGCGGTGGGAGGTCTTGTGACTGTGTTCGAAGGGACTAGTCCTTTGGAACTGTTCGGTGAGTAAGTTAGGGTGGGTGTTCCTCCTTGGAGGTGTTATTTCTCCTTGGTGTTTGAAGGTCGTATGTCTTTCCGGTGGCGTTTGTGTCGTTGGATTTGTTCTGCTTTTCCGTCTCTTTATAAGTCGTCCATTTCCTTGTACTATTTTCGTGGTTTGTTTTGTTTTCTCTTCCTCTATGCCTCAGATGGACTTTTTCTTAAGTCTTATTACTATCATTTTTACTAGGTTTAGAACTTTTGTTTTACCTCAATTTCTATTTGTCGGACTTCTGTTCCTAACTCTTATACGTTCTTTTCAAATTGTTCCTGGATATTCTTTATTCTCAGTTAGTTATTACTTATTACGTTATTGACTTTAGTTTTCGTGAGACCTCCTTTGGTTGTCATCTTATTGACTCCGTGTCATATCCTATTCACTCCACCTTCTATCTTGCCACCTTTATTTACTTCGTCTCTCCTTTTTTCTTTTTTCTTAATTTTCTTTACTCCTGTTTGAGTCTCTGGAGACCCTGTTACAGTTTACGGGGTTGTAAACTTAGTATCCTCGGGGTCTTCTTCTTCTGTCTTTCTTTCCGGTACTCTTTTATGAACTCTATTATCAACTTTTGATAACCCATTCCTTCATCGGTGGGTTCAGGTTCTTTAGGGTTTTTCCTATTTGGGTTCGATTTTGTGGGGTTCTATATGGGGTCTATGTATCATTAGTTTAATTACTTCTAGTCTGTGTTTCTTGTTTATAATTTTCGTCGGTCCCTTTTTGTTTCTCCTAGTTTATTGAGTTTCTCCTAGGGGTATTCCTATTGTCGACTAGAAAGTTATCTTTCAGAAGTTCGGTCTTCCCTTACCGTCTTGTATGAAATTCACTACTTTCTCTTTTTGGATGTTGAGTCTAATGACACGGGTCGTTCCTAGAGTAAGTTTATACTTCCTCTTCAGTTTTCAAAATGTCTGTTCGTTTTCGAGTGTCTTGATTCGTGGTGGTTTAGTCGATAAGTTGTTTACGATTTCCTAGAAGAGATCTGTCCATTGCGTCTTTCCCAAATATTTGAGCTTGGGTTTGTTGTTCCATTTACCGTTGTCCTAGTATGAATAGTTATTAATGTAATTTACATTTACCCAACTAACGAGGTTGATTTTCTGTTTCTGACGGACTTACCTATGTTTTTGTTCTGGGGATATATACGACAGATGTTCTCTGGATGTAGTTTGGTTCCCTGTGTATGTCTGACTATCACTTCCCGACCTTTTTCTATAAAGTACGTTTACCTTTGGTTTTTTTCCTTTTTTCGTCCTCATTGTTATGAGTATAATCTGTTTTACCTGAAACTTTATTTCCGGCACTTTTCTCTGTTTCTTCCCGTGATGTATTACTAGTTTTCTAGTTAGGTTCTTCTATATTGTTAATATTTATATATACGTGGGTTGTATTCTCTTTGTGTTATACATTCCGTTTACGATTGTTCATACCTTCCCCTTTAATTGTCATTGTGTTATTATCACCCTCTGAAATTATGGGGTGAGTGTGGATACCTATCTAGTTGGTTTGTCTTTTAATCGTTCCTTTTTGTTTGAAATTTACTATGTTACCTGGTCAATCTGGATTAACTATAGATATCCTGTAAATTGGGATTTTGTTACTTAAAGTGGAAAAAAAGTCCATGTGTACCTTGGAAGAGGTCCTATCTCGTGTAGGACCCGGTGTTTAGATCGGAGCTATTTAATTTTTTATTTATTTATTTATTTTAGTATTCTAATCTACAGTTGGTCAGGTAAGACTTCCTCTAGTTGGAACCCTAAAGAAACCTTCCTTACTACGATTTCGACTTTGAGGTCGTGAAACCGGTGGAGTACGCTTCTCAACTGAGTAACCTTTTCTGAGACTACGACCCTCCCTAACCCCCGTCCTCCTCTTCCCCTGCTGGTTCCTACTCTACCGACCTACCGTAGTACCTGAGCTACCTGCGCCCAGACTCACTTGAGGTCCTCGACCACTACCTGTCGCTCCGGACCGTACGACGCTAAGTACCCCGGCGTTTTTCAGTCTGTACTGACTCACTGACTTTACTTGACTTGACTAGACTGTCCCTTTTTTAGATAATTTTTATGTTTGCATACCTCCGATTTGTTGCGTGAAGAATTATTGGTTGATTAGTGTCTTCCTTAGTTTTTTCTTTAGTTGTATACGTAGCTTTACTTCCTTTTACTTTTGTGTTGTTAGGTTTTGGATAGTCTGAGTCATTTTTGTCACGATTCCCCTTCCGAGTATCGTTATGTCCGGATGGAGTTCTTTGTCCTCTCTTTAGTTTATTTATCGGATTGAGATGTGGATTTCGTTGATCTTTTTCTTTACTTCGTGGGGTCCCAATCATCTTCCCTTCTTTAGTATTTTTAAGCCCGTCTTTATTTAGTTTCCTTGTTTCCTCTGGTGTCGGGCGTAGTTGTTTCTATTTTCGACCAAGAAACTCTCCTATTTATTTTATCTGTTTGGTAATCGGCCTGAGTAGTTCTTTTTTTTCCCTCTTCTTAGTTTAGTTGTTTTAATCTTTACTTGTACCTCTTAAGTGTTGTCTGTAATCTCTTTACGTTTCCTAGTATTCTCTGATGATAGTCGTTGATATACGGTTATTTTACCTGTTGAACCTTCTTTAACTGTTTAAGAATCTTTTCATATTGAAAGGTTTTGACTTGGTCCTTCTTTATCTTTTAGAATTGTCTGTGTAGTGTTCGTGTCTTTATTTGTGACATTATTCTTTAGGAGGTTGTTTGTTTTTGGGTCCTGGTCTACCGAAGTGTCGACTTAAGATGGTTTTTAAATCTCTTCTCGATTGTGGATAGGATGAGTCTGAGAAGGTCTTTTAACGTCTCCTTCCATTTGAAGCTTTGAATAAGACACTCCGGTGATAGTGGAATTATTGTTTTGGTCTGTTTCTACGGTGTTTTTTCTTTTTTTTTTCCTTTTCTTTTCTTTTGATGTCCGGTTATTGTGACTAATTGTATCTACGTTTTTAGGAAGTGTTTTAAGATCTTTTGTCTTAGGTTGTTGTAGAATTTTTCTAGTATGTAGTACTGGTTCACCGGAAACAGGGTCCCTACGTTCCTAAGAAGTTATAAACGTTTAGTTGATTACACTATGTGTTGTAATTGTTTAACTTTCTATTTTTGGTATACTAATAGAGTTATCTATGTCTCTTTCGGAAACTGTTTTAAGTTGTAGGTAAATACTAGTTTTGGGAGGTCTTTCGTCCTTATCTTCCTTGTTTCGAGTTGTATTATTTTCGGTATATACTAATTGAGTGTCGTTTATAATAGGAGTTACCATTTTTTAACTTTCGTAAAGGGGATTTCAGTCCTTCTTCTGTTCCTACGGGTGAGAGTGGTGATGATAAGTTGTATCAAAACCTTCAAAATCGGTGTCGTTAGTCTCTTCTTTTTTTGTATTTTCCTCAGGTCCAACCTTTTCTTCATTTTGGGAGTGACAAACGTCTACTGTACTAGCAGATGTATCTTTTGGAATTTATGAGGTGGTCTTTTAATGATTTCGATTAGTTACTTATATCATGTCAACGTCCTATACTTTAATCGTGTGTCTTTAGGGAACGTAAGGATATGTGATTGTTACTCTTTCGTCTTTCTCTTTAATTCCTTTGTTAAGGTAAGTGGTAACGTTACTTTTCTTATTTTTGGAATCCTTATTTAGATGGATTTCTTTTTTTTTCTGGATATATATCTTTTGATATTTTGTGACTACTTTCTGTAGTTTCTACTGTGTTTATCTACCTCTTTATATGGTACAAGTACCTAGTCTTCTTAGTTATATCACTTTTACTACTCATATGAGGGGTTTCGTTAGATATCTAAGTTACGTTAGGGATAGTTCGATGGTTACCATAAAAAGTGTCTTGATCTTGTTTATTAAAGTGTTAAACATACCTTTATGTTATTTTGGAGCTTATCGGTTTCGTTAGAACTCTTTCTTACCTTGACTTCCTTAGTTGGACGGACTGAAGTCCTGTATGATGTTTCGTTGTCAGTAGTTCTGTCATACCAGGACCGTGTTTCTGTCTTTGTATCTAGTTACCTTGATTTATCTTTCGGGTCTCTATTTAGGTACGTGGATACCTGTGGAATAGAAACTGTTTCCTCCGTTCTGATATGTTACCTCTTTTCTGTTAGAGAAATTGTTCATCACGACCCCTTTGACCAGTTGGTCAACATTTTCTTACTTTAATCTTGTGAAAGACTGTGGTGTGTGTTTTTAGTTAAGTTTTACCTAATTTCTAGATTTACATTCTGGTCTTTGATATTTTGAGGATCTCCTTTTGTATCCTTTTTGTGAGAGAATGTATTTAGTATCGTCCTAGGAGATACTGGGTGAAGGGTCTCATTACCTTTATTTTCGTTTTTATTTGTTTACTTCACTTCACTTCGGTAAGTCAGTACAGACTGAGAAACGCTGGGGTACCTGACATCGAATGTTCCGAAGAGACAGGTGTCTTAAAAGGTCCGTTCTCATGACCTCACCCGACGGTAAAGGAAGAGGTCCCCTAGAAGGGTTGTGTCCCTAGTTTGGGTCCAGAGGACGTAACGTCCGTCTGTGAAATGGCAGAGTCGGTGACCCCTTCGGATATTTGTTTACTCTGGATTAATTTGAATTTTCGAAAACGTGTTGCTTCCTTGATGCTCGTTCCACTTTTCTTTCGGAAATCTTACCCTCTTATATTTCGTTTACTCCGTTGACTGTTTCTTAATTAGAGTTTTTATGTGTTCGTTAAGGACGTCGAGTTAAGGTCTTTTTATTCACTGGGTTAGTTTTTTACCCGGTTTCTTGATTTGTCTGTAAAGAGGTCTCTTCTTTATGTCTACAGATTGTTTGTGTAGCGAGTAATATCTCTTTACGTTTGGTTTTGGTTTTACTCCATGGTAGAGTACGTCCAGTCTTACTAACGATAGTTTTTCAGATATCTGTTATTTACGACCTCTCCCACACTTCTTTTTCCTCGGGAGAATGTGATAACCACCCTTACGTTTGATCATGTCAGTGATACCTCTTGTCACGCCGCTAAGGAAATTTTTGACCTTTATCTTGACGGTATGCTGGGTCGTTTAGGTGACGACCCGTATATGTGACTCCTTTGGTCTTAACTTTTTCTGTGTACATGGGGTCACAAGTAGCGTCGTGACAAATGTTATCCGTCCTGTACCTTCGTTGGATCTACAAGTGGTCGTCTACTTACCTATTCTTTCGACACCGTGTATGTGTACCACCTTATAATGAGTCGATAATTTTTCTTACGTAAACATAGTCAAGATTACTCCACCTACTTTGACCTTGGATAATATGTCTCACTTCATTCAGTCTTTCTTTTTGTGGTTATGTCTTATAATTACGTATATATACCTTAAATCTGTCTCTTCCACTACCGTGGGGTAAGGTCATGAGAACGGACCTTTTAGGGTACCTGTCTCCTCGGACATCCGACATCAGGTACCCCAGAGTTTCTCAACCTGTGCTGACTCGCTGAAGTGAAAGTGAAAAGTGAAAATACGTAACCTCTTCCTTTACGTTGGGTGAGGTCACAAGAACAGACCTCTTAGGGTCCCTACCACCTCGGTCCACCCGACGGCAGATACTCCAGAATGTCTCAACCTGTGTTGACTTCACCGAATCGTCGTCGTCGTTGTGCCTCAAATCTTTCTACCTTACTACTAGGATATACACTCTGTCGTTTTCTCTGTGTCTACATTTCTTGTCTGAAAACCTGAGACACCCTCTTCCGCTACCACCCCACTAAACTCTCTTATCGTAACTTTGTACATATAATAGTATACACTTTATCTAACGGTTAGGTCCAAGTTACGTACTCCGTCCCACGAGTCTCGACCACGTGACCCTACTGGGTCTCCTTACACTACCCCTTCTACACACAC
>SJYO01016970.1:33961932-33988916 GCA_006410555.1 Capra ibex | reverse complement strand
CCCACCCTCCCCTACGAGTCCTACCCCTTGTGTACATGTGGGTACCGACTAAGTACACTTACATACAGTTTTTGGTGGTGTTATAACATTTCATTAATCGGAGGTTAATTTTATTAAAAATTTCCTTTTTGTTTTTGTCTTTGTTATTGTCGTTTTTAAATTTGAAGACTTGAAAATGAGTATGTTTTTATATCTGTGTTAATAGAAGAGTTATCCCGATTGTATCCGACGTTCATGTCAGACAGGTAAAATCTGCTACTTTTTTTATGATTTCCATTACTTTAAGTGGTAAAAAATCTTCAACTTCAGTTTCCGACTAATACTATTAGGGAACTATAATGGTTAATTTTACTTAACAACAAAGAATTTAGTGTTCTAAAATAGGTAACTTCTAACATAGGTAATTCCTATAGAGGTTTTTCTTAAGTTAAGGGACCACCGAGTCGACATTCTTTAGGGGGACGTTACGTCCTTTATACACGTCCTCTAACCCAACCTAGGGATCCAACCCTTCAAGGGGGTCTCTATCTTTACCGTTGGGTAAGGTTATAAGAACGGACCCTTTAAGGTATCTGTCTCCTTTGACCACTCGATGTCAGGGGTCCCAACGTTTTTCTTAACCTGTACTAAATCGTTCATTTGTTGTTAGTTTTCTTCAAATTCTTAGACTCAAATTCAAAATTTTCGATCTAGGAAAGGAAAGTCTCTACGTTTTATAATTTTAATAATAAAAAGAAAAAGATTTACATACGACAACACCTATACTACTGTCAACGATTTTTTAATACGAATAAACAAAAAGTCACTTTGTGTTTATATAAACTCTAGAGAGTTTATTTTCAGGGTAGAATTTTCTAAGTGAACCGTCCGACCCTGAAAGGACTAACAGTCACCGATTCTAAGAGACAAGGGTTACGTTCCCGGGACCCAAACTTGTGACCGGACCCTTGACCTAGGGCGTACGGGGTTGACTTTCTAGGACGTAGGGTGTTGTTCCTAACTCCTACGACGTCCGGTGTCGATTCTGGGTCACATCGGTTTATTTATTTATAGAAAAAATTTTTCTAAGTGAACCGTCCGTATTATCAAAGAACATAGGAAGGTTATCTTACCCCTCTACGAAGTGTTTCAAATGAATCGGTGACATTTCCTTTTTAACGTGATCTTTTTCAATTTGTCCTTCCTTTTGAAATAAGTTCCGATGACGTTATCCCTTGTCTCTCCGGTCTTGAGTCAGACTCGAATTGAAGTGACTTTGTTGAGCGACCTCTCAAAAATTCTCGACCCTACCTCTCCCTCCACCTCCCTATCCTTCGGTAGACACAAACGATTAACCGGAGTGGATTTCCTTTTCATTTGGAGAGTAGAAGTCCTGTTCTCCATTAAAATATTAAATCTCATTCACAGGTTACTTCAACCTGTGGGACCCGAAATGTTCCTACAGAGTCCAACCGGTTTTTCAAACAAACAAGGTATTGTAGAATCTCTTTATAGACTTACCTTGAAAAACCTATTGGGCTATCTGTGAACGACCCTTTCTAACTCCTATCCTTCTCTTCCCCTACTGTCTCCTACTCTACCAACCTACCGTAGTGGTTGAGTTACCTGTACTCAAACTTGTTCGAGGTCCTCTATTACTTCCTCTCCCTTCGGATCACACGACGTCAAGTACCCCTTCGTTTCTCAGTCTGTACTGAATGTCTGACTGGTTGTTTATCATTGACTAAACATTATTGAATACATGATCTTCATTTCCTAGGATTTTATACTCTTACTGTTTCTAGTAATTTATAGAAAGTCGGGTTAGTTGAATTAATCAAGATTTGAAGATTTTCTATAGTCCTTTTGATCGAAGGTTAGGGTACACAGGATCATATTTTATTTGGAAACTTTTATAAAAGAATTTTATTATTTGTGAACGTTTACAGTGTAACAGTAAATAGGGAATTTTAATGGAGTTTTAATGAATGAAGTTTCTCTCAGAAAAGAGGATCTTCGAACTATTTTAGAATCTTCATTTTATTATCATAAATATTATTTCCTTTTTACCACTTCTCCTTTTACGTACCTCATAATGTTCGGACCCCGTCTAAATTTACCTTATGGTGTCGACTTTGTAAACGAACGGTCCTCCACTCTTTGTCCTTAACCTTCCAGTCACTCTGGTTTTTCTTTTTACTCTCCTTTATTTTCGTTTTTATGTAAAAAAAGTCAAAGGAGGTAATGGTCGAGAAGACTCTAAATCAAATGTTTTGTAATGGATCCTTCATAATGTAAGTATAAGTTTTACTGAGAGACACATATATTTTAATGTCAAAGAAATAGACCCTATTATCCTTTTCTTATAATAAAAGACTTTTTTTTATCATTGTTATCATGTCATACATGTATTTGATGTCAATTTCGTCGTGTCATTTACCTACGATATTAAGATATACAACAACAACAAATCAGGAACTGGGGTACCTAACATTGGTCGGTCCGAAGAGACGGGTACCCTAAAGGGTCCGTTCTTATGACCTCACCCAACGGTACGGGAGGAGGTCCTCTAGAAGGTCGGGTCACAAACTTGGACACAGAGGATTTAACTGTCTACCTAAGAAATGGTGACTCAGTGGATCTTCTAGTATTGAGATATATTTAAATTAGTTTACGGAGAAAAACGAACTGTCAAATGTGACTATTTAAGACATTAAAGACACACGGTGAAAATCTTAGAAGTGTCTACAAGGGAAATACACACACAAAAGGACTTTTTTCCCATAATTGTTCAGTGAAAACCAAGGTTCACCATCTTTGTACTGATCAAATTCTTTGTGTTGAACTGATCAAATTCTTCTCACTCTCCCTTCCCTTTTTCTGTGTGGACGTTTCCAATCGGTCACCGTTCCTGTTTCACCAAGAGATTACAATGACTCAAACTCCATAAAAAGAAATTATTGTTACTAGAAATAAGAAAAAAATAACTTCATATCATTTAAATTTTAAAACATAATCTATTCACATGTCGTTTCACTAAGTCCATATGTAACTACACATATATACACACACACATATTGACTTATGTATGTATATATAATAAAAGTCTATCCAATAATGTTCTACAACTCATATTAAGGGGTACGATATATCATCCACGAATGACAAATAGACAAAACATGTACCATCACATATATACAATTGGGGGTTGAGGATTAAATAAAGGGAGAGGGGTAGGGGAAACTGTCGACATTTAAATGAAAGACACAGTAGACACTTAGATAAACATAAAACATTTATTCAAGTGAACGTAGTACAAAAATCCAAGGTCTATTCACTATTGTATACTACAAACAGAAAGAGACACATTATTAGAGATCCGGGTAAGTAAAACAACATTGACTGTAATGAAGTATGAAAAAATACTGACTCAAAGCCTATAAAAATTATATATATATATAAAAAAAGTATTGTTACAGTACTCTATCTTTACTTTTATCGGAAATAAACGTCCACTTTTTAGACTCATTGATCCTCGAATCCCGTGATCAATTACCACCCTGACTGTACTTGGAAAACCACAGTTTTGGACAAAATAATTGACGAATACCAAAACCGAGATTATCGGGGTTAGACTATGGTGGGATTAAGGAACACTGGACCTTCTGAAATGTTTGTAGGGACTTCCCTAATATAGATTTCAGGTAACGAAACGTACGTACGAATCAGTACAGACTGAGAAACACTAGGGTACCTGGTATCAGGTGGTCCGAGGAGAACAGGTACCGTAAAGGGTCCGTTCTTATGACCTCGGCAAATGGTAAAGGAAGAGGTCCCCTTAGAAAGACTGGGTCCCTAGTTTGGACACAGAGGATGTGACCGTCCATCTAAGAAATCGTGACTCGGCGTACCTTTTGGATAGATTTAATCAACAGTTGATTATGTATTAGTTTTAATGTAATTGTTCATTAACTTCTTATTAATCTATTTATTAAAATCCTTCTTCTTCTGCAAACGGATTAAAATCTAACAGGTCTAAACAGGACCGTCATTCCTGGTCATCTTACTTCGTACAGACAAAAGTGGAGTCGTAGATTACGTTTTTTCAGTGTACAGATCCGTAACTAAATCGGAAGTTGACCGTAGATGATTTGATCTACACTTTTCTGTAAAATTTAAGGAACCCTACCGGCCACTCTGGAATGAAAGAACTAATAACTAAAAATAGAATAAAGAAAAACAATACTTAACACCTGAATTCTTCTTTTTATTTTGAAATACTACCGATTATTTTCTCTTTCGGTTACATTTTAAGTTGAGGGTAGATTGTGGTGGGGTAATCAAAAAAAAGAAAAATATATTTAGATATTTGTCTTAAACTTTTTTTCAATCATATATTTTTAGGTTAAACACAGTGTCTTTCCGTATTTCTTTAAGATTCTGTATTCCTAACACATGCCGTTTCATTTTCTCTTTTGATGGTAAAGAGGACCTCTGTCTTCGTTCACTGTTTTCCGTAATTGTAAAAAAGACCGGTCTTCTCCACGGACTACTAGTTATCGTTTGAAATTAGTAGTCGGAGACTTTTCTTACTCGATCACTAGACGAAAGTATATAGGTCGGGTAATATTTCGTAGTTCAAAGTCTTAAACAAAATAATGTAGTGTCGTCCGTTGACTTTATACTCAACAACTTGACAACGATGAGGTGTTTCTTAATGTTTAGTACACAACAAAAATAAAACCGAGTAACCACTAGAGTAAAGTCAAGTCAGCGAGTCAACACAGACTGAGAAACGTTGGGGTACTTAGCGTCGTGTGGTCCGGAGGGACAGGTAGTGGTAGAGGACCTCAAGTGAGTCTGAGTGCAGGTAACTCAGACACTACGGTAGGTCGGTAGAGTAGGAGCCAGTAGGGGAAGAGGAGGACGGGGGTTAGGGAGGGTCGTAGTCTCAGAAAGGTTACTCAGTTGAGAAGAGTACTCCACCGGTTTCATGACCTCAAAGTCGAAATCGTAGTAAGGAAGGTTTCTTTAGGGTCCCGACTAGAGGAAGTCTTACCTGGCCAACCTAGAGGAACGTTAGGTTCCCTGAGAGTTGTCAGAAGATGTTGTGGTGTCAAGTTTTCGTAGTTAAGAAACCACGAGTCGGACGAAGTGTCAGGTTGAGAGTGTAGGTATGTTTGGTGTCCTTTTTGGTATCGGAACTGATCTGCCTGGAATCAGTCGTTTCACTACAGAGACGAAAACTTATACGATAGATCCAACCAGTATTGAAAAGAAGGTTCCTCATTCGCAGAAAATTAAAGTACCGACGTCAGAGGTAGACGTCACTAAAACCTCGGGGTTTTAAATTTCAGACTGTGACGAAGGTGATAAACGGGTAGATAAAGGGTATTTCACTACCCTGGTCTACGGTACTAGAAGCAAAAGACTTACAACTCAAAATTCGGTTGAAAAAGCGAGAGGAGAAAGTGAAAGTAGTTCTCCGAGAAATCGAGGAGAAGTGAAAGACGGTATTCCCACCACAGTAGACGTATAGACTCCCATAACTATAAAGAGGGCGGTTAGAACTAAGGTCGAACACAAAGAAGGTCAGGTCACAAAGAGTACTACATGAGACGTATATTCAATTTATTCGTCCCACTGTTATATGTCGGAACTGCATGAGGAAAAGGATAAACCTTGGTCAGACAACAAGGTACAAGTCAAGATTGACAACGAAGGACTGGACGTACGTCTAAAGAGTTCTCCGTCCAATCCACCAGACCATAAGGGTGGAGAAAGTCTTAAAGGTATCAAATAACACTAGGTGTGTCAGTTTCCGAAACCGTATCAGTTATTTCGTCTTTATCTACAAAAAGACCTTGAGAGAACGAAAGAGGTACTAGGTCGTCTACGACCGTTAAACTAGAGACCAAGGAGACGGAAAAGATTTTGGTCGAACTTGTAGTCCTTCAAGTACGAAGTGCATAACGACTTCGGACCGAATCTCTTAAAACTCGTAATGAAATGATCGTACACTCTACTCACGTTAACACGCCGTCAAACTCGTAGAAAACCGTAACGAAAACAAACCCTAACTTTACTTTTGACTGGAAAAGGTCAGGACACCGGTGACGACTCAAAAGGTTTAAACGACCGTATAACTCACGTCGTGAAAGTATCGTAGTAGAAAGTCCTAAACTTTGTTGAGTCGACCTTAAGGTAGTGGAGGTGATCGAAACAAGTATCACTACAAAAGATTCCGGGTGAACTGAAGTGTAAGGTCCTACAGACCGAGATCTACTCATTAGTGTGGTAACACCAATAGGTCCAGTACTTCTACAAAAAACATGTCAAGAAGACACATAAGAACGGTGGAGAAGAATTATAGAAGACGAAGACAATCCAGGTATGGTAAAGATAGGAAATAGTTCGGGTAGAAACGTACTTGACAAGGGAACCACAGAGATTAAAAGAATTTCTCCAGAGATCAGAAAGGGTAAGACAACAGAAGGAGATAAAGAAACGTAACTAGTGACTTCTTCCGAAAGAATAGAGAAGAACGATAAGGAACCTTGAAACGTAAGTCTACGAATATAGAAAGGAAAAGAGGAAACGAAAAGAGGAGAGAAGAAAAGTGTCGATAAACATTCCGGAGGGGTCTCTCGGTAAAACAAAAAAACGTAAATAAAAGGTACCCCTACCAGAACTAGGGACAGAGGACATGTTACAGTGCTTGGAGTAAGGTATCAAGTAGTCCGTGAGATAGATAGTCTAGATCCGGGAATTTAGATAAAGAGTGAAGGTGACATATTAGTATTCCCTAAACTAAATCCAGTATGGACTTACTAGATCGACAAAAGGGATAAAAGAAGTTAAACTCAGACTTGAACCATTTTTCCTCAAGTACTAGACTCGGTGTCAGTTGAGACCCAGAACAAAAACGACTGACATATCTCGAAGAGGGAGAAACCGACGTTTCTTATATTCGTTAGACTAAAGCCACAACTGATAGACCACTACAGGTACACATCTCAGAAGAGAACACAACAAACGTCTCCGACAAACGATACTGGTCACGTAAAAGAACCGTTTTAAGATAATCAGAAACGGGACGAAGTAAGGCGTAAGGTTCCGGTTTAAACGGACAATGAGGTCCACAAAGGACCCACTTAAAATTATTTATCAAAATAATAAGAGTCTAAGGTCAACAAAGGACTTTTCATACGTCTATCTCTCTTTACCATCGAGTCTACCATTTCGTAGACTCTTTGGACATACGTCCAGTCCTTCGTTGTCAATCGTGACCTGGATCTTGTTGTCTGACCAAGGTTTATCCTTTTCCTCATGCAGTTCCGACATATAACAGTGGGACGAATAAATTGAATATACGTCTCATGTAGTACTCTTTGCGACCTGACCTTCTTTGTGTTCGACCTTAATTCTAACCGCCCTCTTTATAGTTATTGGAGTCTATACGTCTACTGTGGTGGGAATACCGTCTTTCACTTCTCCTCGATTTCTCGTAGAACTACTTTCACTTTCTCCCCTCACTTTTTCAACCGAATTTCGAGTTTTAAGTCTTTTGACTCTAGTACCGTAGGTCAGGGAGTAGTGAAGTACCGTTTATTTAACCCTTTGTCACCGACTTAAATAAAAAGACCCGAGGTTTTAGTGACGTTTACCGCTGACGTCGGTACTTTAATTTTCCGTGAACGAGGAACCTTCCTTTCAATACTGGTTGGAACTGTCGTATAATTTTCCGTCTCTGTAATGAAACACTTGTTTCCAGGTAGATCAGATCCGATACCAAAAAGGTCATCAGTACATACCTACACTCTCAACCTGATATTTCTTTCGACTCGTGGCTTCTTAACTACGAAAACTTGACACCACAACCTCTTCTGAGAACTCTCAGGGAACTTGAGGTTCCTCTAGGTTGGTCAGGTAAGATTTCCTCTAGTCAGGACCCACAAGCAACCATCCTGACTACAACTTCGACTTTGAGGTTATAAAACTGGTGGACTACACTTCTCGACTGAGTGACCTTTTCTGGAACTACGACCCTTTCTATCTCTCATTCTCCTCTTCCCCTACTGTCTCCTACTCTAACAACCTACCGTAGTGGCTGAGTTACTTGTCCTCAAACTCGTTAGAGACCCTCAACCACTACTTGTCCCTCCGGACCACACGACGTCAAGTACTCCAACGTTTGTCAACTTATACTGACTCACTGACTTGACTTGACACACGTCACGTACTCTGGACCTAAACTAGGGACCCAACCCTTCTAGGGGACCTCTTCCTTTACCGTCGGGTGAGGTCATGAGAACGGACCTTTTAGGGTACCTACCTCCTCGGACCATCCGATTTCAGGTACCTCAGGGTTTCTCAACCTGTGTTGACTTGCTGAAGTGAAAGTGAAAAGAAATAGGAAGTCTACTTCACAATTGAAGATTTTTATAAGAGATGATTTATTTATTCCAACAATAAATTAGGTTTTAGCACCCGTCCAGGGTGATCTCGTTACCTCAGAAGTCTTGTTCTCGGTAACGGAGGTCGGAGTCGAATACTAACCTTCCCCTCCAGAAGATCGGAAGAAAGACAGTCGTACAACTTCAAGAGTGTCCACGACAAAGGCTAGAATCCCCGTGTTCTTAATTCACCTTTCGTTAGGTTTCTATCTTATAACTTTTAGTGATACTGGTGTTCCCTAACACCTTCTTGGTCGACACACTAAATCTTTACCTCTGTGATCACTAATGGTGAACAATATTTTATGTACCCTTGGTACTTGAAAGTCTTACTCGGGACGGTTTAAGGAAACTCCTTCAAAAAAAACGTTATAAAATGCACCTCTTTACTCACGTAATTTATTAAGACGGAAATAGATCATCCAGATCTTATATTTAGTCTTGGGGTGTTAGTGTCATTCGGACGTATCATTTACAACCCTACCTAAGTACCTAGTATGGACCATCTCACGACAATACGGGTCGTGGTACATTCGGTGAAAGGTATACGAATAACATAACATAAATAGAACCTCCCCTTCACAATAAAAGTTACAAAATTTATGTGTTGACATTAATTCTCTATAATTGAAAAGATGATGGTGTGTCGGTGATTCACCGTTTTGACCTTAAGTTTAGTTCAAAAAGCCTAAGGTTTCAGAAACGGAAAGAGAATTTGACGGGGACAAATTAAACGGTTAGAACTTTTCTTTCTTTTAGACAGTAAGAAGGTAAAAATTTTTTGTAAAAGACGTCAAAGGAGAAGATTCGGATCATCTTCTTGGAGTCCATTAGAAAGGAAATATGAAGAAAAGGGTAGTGTACCAGTGTCGTCTTTGTGTGTGTATGTCTCTACGTAGGTGTGTATATGTGTGTCGGAAAACTGGTACTAAACACACGTATTGGAAAGGAAGGGATCGAACTTAAAAGGAAAGTTCAATGATCACGAAACTATATTAAGGGAACCCAAGAAGAAGGGATGACCTACAGTACCTGTCATGTTTAAGGACTGGAATTAATTTAAACAACGTTTAAGGAGGGAATAGTATAAATTATACGAGATGTTATATCGAGGTTTAACTAAATAGGTCCAGTAGAGGTTAATGAGGACATACTAGGTGAGTTTGACGATAAGTTTAGATTAGACAAATAGGGATATAGGTACGGGACATAGGGTTTAGGAATCTTACCAATAATAAATAGTTCAATAGATGATTTACGTGTGTATAGAATTACTACAGTGTTGTCGTGTTATATTCTTCATGATGTAGTATCTTACTAAGAATTATTCTTCTATTGGAATCGTAGTCATACGTTTTAATTCAAAGTGTTCCCCACATAATTAATGGATAACGATGTGTTATTAAATAGGGTTTTGAATGTCGAATTTGTTATGTATGTATAATAGAGTGTCTTAAAGACTTTCAGAACCTTTCGTTCTTGTCGAATCGACCTATCAAGACCGTGTTCCAGAAGACACTCCAAAATCAGTTCTTCGACCGATTCCTATGTCAGTAATCTTCCGAACCATCCGTCCTCCTAGGTCAAGATTCTACCACGTGGGTGTACCAATAACTGTTTTCTAGAGTAAATGAATGGTATACTCGGAGAGGTACCTCGTAGGAATAATGTATTGGTGATCGAATAGAGTCTCACTCATTAGGTTCTTTTTCTTACTCTTTATCTTCAACATAAGGGAAAATATTTGATTGGAGTTTTCATTATATACGTAACGGACGGTTGGAACAATGTGACGTCCTTTCGTGCTGTGCACTTATAGTTACTCTCCTCTACCCCTATTGACTCCCGGTAGATTTCCGACCGGTGGGGTAGCCCCTTCTAACCTCACTCCCTCTAGTTCGATGACTTTAGAAAATTCGTATTTTACTATTAGTCCTCTACAAAGACTTTGTTTCGATGTCTTATTAAACTTAAGTCTTCTTACTTTTTCTCCTCTCAATTTATATTTAGAGTTCAAACATTTGAATCTGGGAGTGTTACTACATAAATTAGTGTTATGTTTCTTGTTCTTCCTCTTCTTAGACTCAGGTCTAAACATGTACAAGACAAGGTATCCGTAATTCTACACGGAGATTCCCAGTCCCCTTCCCTACTAATCCTTCTAACCCTGACTGTGCGTGTGAGACGATACAAATCTTACCTACCGGTTACCTCTGGACGACACATCGTGTTCCTTGAGACCAGTAACAGATCTCCGTCGGACCTACCCTCCCCTCAAACCCTCTCTTACCTATGTACATGTATATACCGACCCAACGAAACGATACATGGACTTTGATAGTGTCGTAAAAATTAGTCGATATGAATTTATATTTTGTTTTTCAAAAAAAAAAAAATTTTTCTACACGGAGATCTACCCCTACACTTCATCCGTAAGGAAGGAAGGTCGGAGTTCTAGAGGACTTTAAGTCGAGGAGAACGTTTTAGTTGGGGTTTATAGAAAGAGGTACTTGTGAAAATTCCTCTTTCATAAAGAGATTGTGTTATTGAATATATAGTAGGAAGGAGTCTCGAATAAAGGGAGACAGAACATAATTGGATACTTACATAAGAATAGACCCATATTATTAAGTTAACACGGTCTTTAAGAAACTTCCGTTACTCGGAAGGTATCGTGACTTCGGGAAATCGGATCAAATCGTGGACTATGTATCGTTTGTCGGAAAGTTACTTACAAATAATTTATCTTAATTTCTGTGGTAGAGTCATTACAAGAATGACTTTTTTACAGACCGGTGGATTTCAGTTGATTCTTCTGGAAACCAACGTCTCCTCAAGGAACCCATGGTAAATACGGTAAATATGGTCCATCTACCACGGAGAAAACGAGACGTCTTTAGACACGAGTTTCTACTTTTTCCCACATAGTTGTCGAGGTTTTACAAGGTCAATGTCCTTACTAAAAGTTAATAAGACACTGAATCATGGAAGATGGATTTCAAAGACATAAAGTAACACAGTTATAAATTATAGTAGAAAACCAAGTGTCATACGAAATTATTAAAAACAAAAAGACACTAAAATAGAAAATCTACCTGGTTAATGATTTAATCGTGTAAACCTTCTGTCCTATTTCCTTTATTTAATATAAAGACAGAAAAGACAAGCACAAGGATATAGTTATTGTTTTTACACTCTTCGATCTTTGGTAGAGACAGAAAGTCATAGGACCACCAAACCTCTAGTATTCAAGTGTTCTGTACGTAAAGAATGGATAGTCTACTACTCCATCTCGTTTGAGTAAAGACTCAAGAGAACGTCGGAGTCAGTACAAAGGAAGTTTACTTATCGTTTTATCGTTGTTAAGTACAAATACACATTTTATTTTTGAGTCCCTTAAGGGACCACCAGTTCAACGGTCCCGAGATACGAAGGTGACGTCCCTTGTGACTAAGGTAGGGACCAGTCCGTTGATTTTAGGACGTTCGGTGTGTCTGACCGGTTGGTTTGTTCGTTTATTTATTTAACAACGTTCAAAAAGAGTTATTTATATATTTATTTTGATTTTTTTGACGAAAATTACAGTATTTGAAAGATTTGGACTTCTCATATTTTGTTTTACAGTTCATTAGTCATTTTTTCTTTCTTTCTTTCTTTCTTTTCAGGAGTGAAGAAAAGAAGATATAAAAAGGAAAGTATATTTTTATAATTTACAGTAAAATTATAGTGAATTAGTAAATTTTACATGGTCTTCGTCTAAGCTCAGTAAACTAAGTAATAATTGGTCCTAAGGGTAGTAGAGTAAACTTGAAGTACTGTTGAGATACTCTATAATAATCCAGGGAAAAGAAGTTCAGTTCCATGGTTCAGAGTGACTGAATTGGTTCCAGTGTTTTGAACATAGGCCCGATTCCTGAGTCGAGAAGGTTCAGGTTTAGGTGTAATGCAACTATCGTTCTGAGTCAGTTTACGAGACTGAATGTGAAACGACTAATCTAGGTACATGACAGAAGATTTGAAAGAGGATTTGAAAGAGGTTGGTTTGAGAACAAGAAACACAAATTGTCTCTTTCCTAAACCGAATAACAGAGGACCTCTTAGATGGTTGTAATTGATTAGGGAGGGTTTACGCAGGAGTAGGGAGGGTTTCTAACGAGACGACGACCAATGAAAGTTGGTTATCTAAAGTATTGAACTCGATATGAGTCGAAAGGGTTCCTTGTGTAGAGAGTCTATTAAATCAAAGAGACGGAGGAGAGACTTTATGAGAAAAATATGAGTTATTTTATTTCGTCACCTCCTTTTATGAAAAATTGAGAAGTTCTTATATAAACTCGAAGGAACTTTTTATTCTCCTTCGTGTTTTAATATTTCAACTCGGATTTCTTTTTCTTTTCACAGTTTCACTGTAAAATTTTGACCTTCTGACGAACTCAAGGAACCCACTACCGAAGGTTAGGGTTGTTTAAACCCACAAACATTTTTGTAAGTTCGCAGGAACTTTATGAAAGTTCTAAGGTCAATAATAATTTCTACTTTCATATCGATTTAGACGTTGTACTAACTTTGTACAATTACAGTATAGTAAACTAATAATCTCTTGAAAGGAGTTATAAGTCTACTGTATCTTGTCTTATCTTTTGAGGTCTGTGAATGGGTACAAATATACCAGTAAACTGAGGTTGTTTCCAAGGTTCCGTTGAGTTATCCCTCTTCCATTACATATACAAAGCTATGATAAGAGAGTTTAGTAGGGTGAGAGAGGAAGAGGGTGACTCAGGTTTTCAGATAAGAAATACAAACACAGAGGAAATGACGAGACGTGTTTCCCTTCTTCCACCCTCCCCTAAGTCCTACCTCCCCTGTCTCAATATGGATACCGATTAAGAATAACTACATACCGTTTTTGGTAGTGTTATAACATTTCATAGATAAAAGATTAATTTTATTTTTATTTCAATTTTTTTATCCCTCTACCATCATAAAGTTGTGTAACATGATCCTGTCGAACGATAGTTAAACTTTAAATTTTTTATTTGTTTTTATTTTTGGAACTGAAAATAGAGTAAGTGTGATTTTATTTTAATGGAACTTTACGTACTTTCGTGACATTCTCGATTTGATGATTCGAAGACCTTCTTATCTATCCTCTTCAGAAATACTATAACTCCTTCCTTTTCAAAAGATTTCATTCTTTGTTTGAAATTTTCATTTTTACTGTTATACCTGAAGTCATTTTAAAAATTTTGAAAATAAAAAGTATTCTGTCGATTCTTTTTTAGTTCTGTGTTTAACCTTCTTTTATAACCGTTTCTTATACAAAGTGTTTTCTGAACTAGGTCTTACATATTACTGGAGAAAGTTGAATTAGTATTCTTTTTCTTAGGTTAATTTTATATCCGGTGCATGAACTTATCCATAAAGTGTTGTACTCTATACGTTCAATAGCTCATTCGTGTACTTTTCTATAAGTCGTAGTAATCAACATATTTAAAGAACTTAATAACATTGGTTCATGGTGTTTAACTTACCGAATTTTATTTTTTAAATAACGGAGTGTCAAGAACGTCGACTTCAGCTTTCAGTTCGACAAACGGACCGGGACACTGGGACAAGGGAGACTTTTGATGTCCCAAGAGGAATGCACAGAGAAGGATCGAAGACCACCGAACGACGGTCAGAAACCACAGGGAACCGAACGACGTATTAAGGTTACAGACAGAAGTAACAGTATACCGTAAGAGACACACACAGAGATAGAAGTGTAACGGAAGTAGAATACTCCTGGTACCAATATAACGTAATTTTCCGGTAAGATGAGACCATATTATAGAAGAATTGATTCAAGTACAAATTGCTAGAAGAAAGGTTTCTCAGTTCTCAGACTCCGTGACCCAGAATCCTAAAGTTATATAGTAACCACTCTGTGTTACGTTAGGTGTTTTAACGGATAACCCTTTGACCTTTAATTTTGATGTGAACTCTATGGAAAATCTAGTCACCAAGGGTTGAAAACACCGTGGTCTCTAATCAAAGTATCGTCGGTCAAAAAGATGTCTGTCCCACCTTCACCCCACCAAGGTCGTCATTATGTTCGTCTACTTCGAAGTGAACGAGTGACCGGAGAGTGGAGTACGACACACCGGGTCAGGATTATCCAGTGTCTGGTCATGTCTAAGGGTCGTTACCCTGACCCCTGGTGACGAAATCGCGCTACATCCATTAATTCAGATTTTGCAACTGTTATGGTCCATAACCGTTCCTCGGAAGTATGTAACGACCACCCTTACATTTCACCATGTTGTTTAAATCTTTTATCATTTCATCCAAAATACTCACCCAAAAAACAACAACAACAACAAACACACAAAAAAACAAAAATAAAAATCTTTTAATTCGTATGTAATTAATATGTTAGGTCGTTTGAGTAAAGATCCATGAACGGGTTATTTTTACTTTGGTGTTAATGAACAAGTGTTTGTAAGTTATAAGTGTTATTGGTTTTTGATCTTTATTAAGTTATAGGTAGTTGTCCACCTACTACACTGTTAGATATATTGTAGTTGTCACTTTGTCTCCTTTTATTACGTACATTGTTACCTCTATTTAAAGTTTTTTCATCAATGTGATTCACTTTTTTTAGTCAACTATTCACTAATGTATGTATTCCAGGTCTCCTCCCCTGTTCAGTATTCTTTTATTACAAATCCTGTGACAGTTAAAAAGATAAAGAACTCAAACCACCACTACTATTCTGACATCAGTTATAGTTTAAAATAACTTCATATGTGAATTCACTTATATAAAATGACGTACACCTAATACAGAGTCCCGAAAGGTCCCCGGTGTTACCATTTCTTAGACGGACGGTCATGTCCTCTGTGTTCTCTGTACCTAAGCTAGGGAACCAACCCTTTTAGGGCATCTCATCCTTTACCGTTGGACAAGGTCTTAAGAACGAACCCTTTAGGATATCTGTCTCCGAGGACACCCGATGTCAGGTACCACAGTCTTCTCAACCTGTGGTGACTCGTCTCGTGTGTTTCACTCTCCCTCGACTTCGCCATTTTTGTTTATAGTTTCGACGCCTGAGTAGATGTACCGATTAAATGCATTGTGAAGGTGTATAAATCTTAGGTTTAAAGTTCAGAGTTTGTTCCCTGTAGGAGATTTTACTCTTCTCCAGGAAAGACAACAAACTTTTCAACCGATAAATCTGACCTTACAAGTACGACATACCTTTTTCGTGGTCGATTTCACAGACTGAATAAAAAAAGTAAAGTATACATTTCTCTCTGATAAAGAAAGAAAGAGAGTGACGACGAGAGACCCCGGTCCCTCGATAGTGGAACCATTCTCCCTCTAAAGACGAAGGTACACTCACCTTCCGTGTCACCGACTAGGGACTTTCAGTTGAAGACACACCTACGTCCACGGAATGGTAGTCTCCAGGGTAGGAGACTAAACTAGTCTATAGATGGAACGGACACCAAATCTCGGTCACGTTGACGGAATAGACAGACATTAGATTTTCAACAAACTGAAAAACCCCGGTTCGAAGAAAAGGGTCTCTGAAATGTAGACTCTAACCCAAGGACCGACGGTAGAGGATTCCACAGAAAGAGAGACACTACGAAGACCTACTCCCGTATCTCTAAAGACAAGGTTTAAGAGTCACTTTAGTTTTTAAGTATTTTTCATGTATTTCTTATTTTTGTGACTGAAACCTCCTGTTCATTAGTGAAGAGTATTGTGAGAGTTAGTGTCAAAAGAATTAGAAAGTCTTCAAAAGACGGTACTGCCTGTAAGTGTAGTTTCAGTGTGGTAAGTCCCTTGAAGGGAACCACCAGGACACCAATTTTGAGACGTGAAAACCCCGTCATTCACACGCAATTAGGGACCAACCTTTGATTCTAAGGCGTATGAGACTCCATTTTTTTTATTATGTGATAAAAATAGAAAATATTCGTCTCAACTTTACAGGGCATAAGGAAGTCAAGTGGTGGAATATATTGTAAACTTTATGTTTACTTTTTTTGATAACTCCTACTTCAATTTTCCTTCAATAAATAATTTAAGAAACAATTACAAGAAATAGTAGTTTAGATTATCTAAGTAAGATATATATTAATCACTTCTTTGGTCTACCGAACTATTTATAAAACAATTATTATTATCAGTTTACCGATTAGACGAAGATCTTAAACGGAGAAACAAAATGATTCGTTATCTCTCTTACCAACAAAATGAATCAAATAAAATTTTATATAAATCCACATTTGATCCTGTTGACCTTTATTTTTCCTAATATAGATCTTCGACTTCCCTTTAATATAAAATTTATATATATACATGTGTATTCGTACCCGAAAGGACCACCGAGTCCGTTATTTCCTAGACGGAAGTTACATCCTCTGGATCCAAATTATGGACCCAGTCCTTCTATGGGACCTCTTCCCTTACCGATGGGAGAGGTCATAAGAACGGACCCTTTAGGACACCTGTCTCCTCGGACCGTCCAATGTCAGGTGACCTTCAGAGTTTCTCAGACTGTACCGATTCACTGATTATGTGCATTCGTGTGTGTGTGTGTGTGGGGTATGTGTATATATGTATTTTGTGTGTGTATAGTCTGAAAGAGGTAAAAATATGAACGTCCACGAAATCGGAAGACAAAGATATGGATATGTGTATACTAAAAGAAAAGGGGAGAAGGAGTATTGATTACTCTTGAGTTGTTGTGTTTTACGAAAACGGTGGTGATTTTTGACAAAAGGTCACTTAAGTACCCGTGTAGTGGAAAAATCTCGGTAAAATGTACTCTGAAAGAAATTAGTTAATTAAATTTTTACTATTATTACCGATGGTTTTAGTTTGTTTCAAAGAAGTTTATGTTGCTATTGTAGGGAAAAGAATCATAGTGATCGAAGATTAGTATCTCCGTTTTTAACAGTTATTAACACAACATAACTTACGTTTATGAAAAATGATTGTTTGTAATGGACAAAAATCTTTTATAATTCTGGACACTTGGTTCTTGAAGGTCTACAAGTTCGATCTAAATCTTTTCCGTCTCCTTGGTCTCTAGTTTACCGGTTGTAGACATCCTAATATTTTTTTCGTTATCTCAAGGTCTTTGTGTGGATGAAGACAAAATACCCGATACAACTTCAGAAAGTGACACACCTAGTGTTGTTTGACACCCTTTGAGAATTTCTCTACCCTTATGGTCTGGTGACACGGACGGAGGACTTTTTAGACATATGTCCAGTTCTTCGTTGTCAATCTTGGTTTGTACCTTGTTACTTGTCCAAGGTTTAACCCTTTCCTCATATAATTCCGACGTATAACATTGGGATAAATAAATTTAGTATACGTCTCATGTAGTGCGTTTTACGGACCGATTTACTTCGTGTTTGACCTTAGTTCTAACGACCCTCTTTAAAGTTATTCGAGTCTATACGTCTACTGTGGTGGAAATACCGTCTTTAACTTCTCCTCGATTTCTCGGAGAACTACTTTCATTTTCTCCCCTTACTTTTTAGACGAATTTTGAGTTGTAAGTTTTTAGTTTCTTCCAAGTCCGTAGACGAGGGTTGAGAAGTACTGTTTCTCTACCCCTTTGTTATCTTTCTCACTCTCCGAAATAAAACCCACCCGAGGTTTTAGTGACGTCTACTACTGACGTCAGGACTTTAATTTTCTACGAACGAAGAACCTTCTTTTCGATACCGTTTGGACCTGTCAAATGATTTTTTGTCTCTGTATGAAACGGTTGTTTTTAGGTAATATCAGTGTCGATACTAAAAAGGTATCAGTACATACCTATACTTTCAACCTGGTATTTCTTTCGACACACGGTTTCTTAATTACGAAAACTTGACACCACAACCTTTTCTGAACTCTCAGGAAACCTGACGTTCTAGTTTAGTCAGTTAGGATTTCCTTTAGTCAGGACTTATAAGTAACCTTCCTGACTACGACTTCGGCTTCAAGGTTATGAAACCGGTGGACTACGGTTCTCGGTTGAGTAACCATTTCTGAGACTACGACCTTTTCAAACTTCCGTCCTCCTCTTCCCCTGTTGTCTCCTATTCTACCAACCTACCGTAGTGGTTGAGTTCCCCGTACTCAAACTCGTTCGAGACCCTCAACCACTACTTGTCCTTTCGGAACGTACGACGTCAGGTATCCCAGTGTTTCTCAATCTGTGCTGACTTGGTGCCTTGACTTGACTTTCCGTAGTAACGAATGACAATGAATAATAAATAAAAGTCCCGAAGGGTCCATCATGGTCACCATTTTTTTTTTTTTTTTTTTGGTCGGACAGTTACGTCTTCTACATTCACTAAGTTCTAGTCAGGGATCCAGACATTCTAGGGGACCTCCTTCTGTACTGTCGAGTGAGGTCATAAGGACGGACCTCTTATGGTACCTGTCTCCTCGGACCGTTAGATGGTAGGTATCACAACGTTTCTCAGTCTGTACTGACTTCCTTGAGTCGTGTCGTGTGTGTGTAATAAGTAAAAGTGTCTTTTCTCTATTTTGGTTAATTGCTCCCGGGTTCCTTTTCCCCGTCCCCCTTCTTCCCATTAATTTAGTCCAAAATTTTATATAACAAATAAAGAAAAGGGACATTATTAAATTGTAGGTCCGCCTTCGTTTATCAAATTAATCTAAAAGTATTGTGTGAATAAATCAAGTCTAAAAAAATTTGTGTTTAAATGTAATATATTACATATAAAATGTCTGACATCCCATGTTCCAGTTATAATTCGGTCAGTATAAAGACATGTAATCGGTATCTTTTAACCTTAAACTTTATTTTTTTTCTTTAAACGATATTGTGGTTTTTATTTCATACATCTCTTAATAGACAGACTACTTGTGATGGGTGATTACTTCCCTAAGTTACATCTAGATTTCTTTTCTTGTCGAGATGACATAAGTTCCTGACCTTCTGGGTCATAATTTCCGTAATTAAGAGGTATTAAAGAAAGATCTAATTTACGTTAGGTTCGTCTAAAGAAAAAGAAAAGAAAGACAAAAAGAAAACGAAACAGGGAAACTCACGAATTCCCTTTTATTGTTAGTTACATTTAAATTAAAAGGATTTACAAAAAATTTCAAATATCTTAATGATTTGTACTAATGACTTTCAAAGTGAGTTTAGTAATTCAAACTCAAAATCGACTGGGTACTCCCGCTAGTTTATTTTTTGATTGAACTTAAATCTACCCATCTGAACTAAACTTTTCTGATAACGTTACTCCGTCCCCTTAATAATATGATCTCCCTTCCCCTGATAACGTTATCCCCTTTCTCCCATAAAATTATGTTCAAACATACATAAATCAGTGAGTCAGGGTACTTTAGGGTAGTGAAGTACCGTTTATCTACTCCTTTGTTACCTTTGTTACTCTTTAAAATAAAAGAATCCAAGGTTTTAGTGACGTCTACCACTGACATCGGTACTGTAGTTTTCTAGGGACGAGAAACCTTCTTTTCAATACTGTTTTGATCTCTCGTATAAATTTTCGTCTCTGTAATGAAACGGTCGTTTACAGGTAGATTAGTTTCGATACCGAAAAGGTCATCAGTACATACCTACACTCTCAACCTGGTATTTCTTCTGACTCATGGTTTCTTGACTACGAAAACTTGACACTACAACCTCTTCTGAGAACTCTCAGGGAACCTGACGTTCCTCTAGGTCGGTCAGTGAGGATTTCCTCCAGTCAGGACCCACAAATAACCTTCCTGGCTACGACTTCGACTTTGAGGGTATGAAACTGGTGGACTCCACTTCTTGACTGAGTAACCTTTTCTGGGACTTCGACCCTCCTCTTCCTCTACTGTCCTACTCTACAATCCTATCGTAGAGGCTAAGTTACCCGTACTCAGACTCGTTCCAGACCCTCTACCACTTCTTGTCCCTTCGGAACGTACAACGTCAGACACCCCAGTGTTTCTCAACTGTGTTAACTCACTGACTTGTTGTTGTTCAACGAGTCGGTAAAGACTGAGAAACGTCGGGGTGCCTGACGTCGGGTGGACCTCACCCAACGGTACGGGAGGAGGTCCCCTAGAAGGGTTAGATCCTTAGATTAGACGAAGAGTACAGAAGACGTAACCGTCCGTCTAAGAAATGGTGATCTCGGTGGACCCTTTTGGATAAAAGTATGTTCTTTCTCTTGATACGATTGATTATGTTTTTCTGATAATGTTACTCATCTTTTGACTTGACAATCTAGATCTTAACAGAGTTTCAAGTCCATCTTTTCCGAAAAGATAGGATCTATCCCGTCAATCGTTCTCTTCTCCTTTAGGTCCATACCCCTCGTTCTACTTGTCCATCGTACTTGTCCGTCAACTCGTTTTGTCTTAACGAAAAGTCTTCCCCGGTAGGGTGTCACGAACGAATCCGAATTCTTACCCAGTTTCAGGTCTCTGGAACTCTCCTTTCTCTGCAGATTAATTTCAAACCAATGCACTCTCCTGTACAACAGTTCCGAGCTGTCATCCCTGTTTGTCACTTAAGGTAGTGAACACTCTGTTTCTTACTCTTTCAAGTCCCAGTTCTCGAGGAGGGATTAAGGATAGATTCAGTCTACTTCTTTCCACTAAGAATCGTTACTCGGTAAAGGACCTTGTGTTTTACTACCTCCTAAAGAATTACTAGTGACAAAAGGTCCTCGTGTTACGAGTCCATTTCAAGTTGTAACAGTCTCAGGTGAGTTTTGTTCGTTTTACTTCTATGACAGAAGAAGGAGATTCTCAAATTAAAACGACGTAACAAGTCTTGAGGTTTTTGATTTAAGGAGTATTCACCAGATAGATAGATATATACAATCTTTAAAGAATAAAAAGAGAAATCTTTTCTCTCTTCAGAGTTAGCAATTGTTCTTTTGTAATCCAGCAAACTCATACGGTAACAAGTAAATAAATAACGAATATCGTTTACTTAGATCCGATCACTACTTCCTTTTTCTAACTTATACCTAGTATAGTCCAAGTAACATGACATTTGTCCTCTACCTTTCTAAAAGTTTCCTCTTGACTCCAAAATAATTACTTTCGGTCAAAACCGAAGGGATGACAGGAACGTTAGAATTCGGAGTCAACGATTTCCTGGGAGGGACGAAAGCACGGAAGGCGGGGGATTCCCACACTCGAAACCAGACTCATTTCTCTTCTTCTAGTTTCTTTTCGTACGGTTCGTGAGTGGTGGAAGAGAGGTGTAAGATCCTGTCGTGGACGACAAGAAGGGATCCCATGCCGATGAGAAATACTCTTCATTATAACTCTGTGGCTACCCGGGTCCAAGTGGAACCTAAAATAGTGAGATTATTTCTGTAGTAATCTTCACGAAAAATAATACGTATACTATTAGACTTCAAAATAAGATGTTACCATGGTAAAGTAAATTTTATACACATATATATGTCACTAAACGGAGAGGAGGTTACAATCTCCCCAAATAAAAAATGTTTTTAACTGATGTCATAAGTAAGTTTTTATTAAAATGGAATACGTTAATATTGAATCTTATTAACGTCATCACCACCAACGTAAAACATAATTTCTTGGGGGTACACTTCTAAAGACTTACCGTTAAATTAAACAATCAATGTCACCTCAAAAAACAAAACAAAACAAAACAGAAAATCGGGTACAAGGGTCAAAAGAAGAGACAGGAAATACCTCTACCTTTTGTTTCTCTTTCTTAAACCATACCTCTTGGTAAAATTTTTTACATAGTACTTAAAAGAAAAGAAGAGGTCTGGATTATCTCTATTTAATCGTGGTCGAAGTGTTTCAAATACTTGTTTTGTAAGTCTTATGTCCTACGGTCCGTATGTGAAACTTCCCCTTATTTACCAACGTAGGGAACGGTCGGAACCTCAATGATTGTATTACGGCACGAATACTTAAACGTCGATGTACATGTTCCTACACTCTTTTAGATACCATAGAATAAAGAAATTGAGTTTGATTTAGGCTGAGGTACAGACGAAGTACGACAGGGCTTCCATTGAAAATGTAGTCAGAAAGAACTTCTAAAGTTTACTGGATGAACCGAAAACACACGATTGTACGATTCAACGAGGGTAGTACAGGGTGACAAACGTTGTGATACCTGACATCGGGCGGTCCAAGGAGACAGTACCCTAAGAGGTCCGTTCTTATGACCTCGCCCAACGGTACGGAAGGAGGTCCCCTAGAAGGACTGGGTCCCTAGTTTGGACGTTGAGGGTGTAACGTCCACCTAAGAAATAACGACTCGGTGACACCTTCTAGCTGGATAAACCGAATACGTCTCGTTTTATGAGTACTCACTGATGAGGTCAAAGTTGTATATATCTCTTAGGAACCTCCAAGTAATAACTTTGGGTGGGACAAAACACTACAAACCACCGAGAGGAGGAAGAGACAAAAATAACCTACTCCCCTTGTGACAGTTCTGGTCCTCGGAGTCAGGTCGGAGGGATTCACTGAACATGTTGGTAAGAAGAATCGTTAGATCGGTACAGGTTCGGGGACACTCTTAGAACACCAGAGGATTTTGACGGGGAAAGGATCAGAGTTTATAAGAGGAGTGACAGAACGAGACTGACTTTCTCCTCTGAGAGACAGAGGAACGGTCTTTTGAAGTTCATAAAATCTGAAAGTGTTTTCGAATTCTTCCACCAACACATGTTTTCAGGAACTCTGTCCTTTTGTTTCCGTGAAGGAAGACATTACCGTCTCCTCTCTTATGTCTCTTGTTTCATGCTTGTCAAGGATCAGAGAGACCAAGAAGGTAGAGTTTCTTGTGTGTTGTGTCTGCTGGTAGACTTATGTGGAAAGGTGGTGGACCCTATGAGTTTCCAACTTTCAACCGGTGGTCTTATTCCGGGAGTTTCTCTAAGTTACGCCTTTAGTAATAGTTCGAAAGAAGTAGATGATACTCCCTTTGTCTACTCACCCCTTCTTCTCTAGTAATTAACTTAGGGTCAACCTGGTAACTATTGTAATACATATATACATATCTAAGTACATAGTGAATAACGATGTAGATATCAGGGCCAAAAAATTATGCTGACACCCATAAAAAAATTTGAACTAAATAGCTGTCCTTTGGGTCCCTTCTCGTCGATGGTAGAGTCATAGTACGTATAAGGTTTCATCCGACTGATCTTATACTGTCGTCTAGACCTCACTTCCCACTCTTCTCGTTTAAGTAAGGTATCCTAATTTGTTTCTAGACTAAACTACAATCTTACATTAGGTTAGTTGATAATTTATAGAATAAAATTCCTTACTTTCATAATATGTTAGATACCATATTAAAGTATAAAAGATTACAAAACCCCTACACGAAATACAAGACTTCCTGTGAATTCCAGAATTTTGAAAGTTAAGGAAAGTCTCTCGTCTATTAAAAGAATGTCTTTATTCTGTCTATACTATATAAAGGATACCCTCCGAAGTCCATACTTAGATCGTAGGAACTTGTACATGTGTTATGAAATTGGACGCCTGTGTTGGTATACTCAAATTCTAGCGTCACAAATATGGGAAATTCGAAATTTAATTTCCCGTCAAGTGAACAAATACTTCAAAAGGTATACAGAAAGTATCCCCCTAGCCGTTTCCCAATCCTTTTTTACCGAAGTCAAGTCAAGTTTAGTCAACGAGTCAACACAGACTGAGACGTTAGGGTACTTAGTGTCGTGCGGTCCGGAGGGACAGGTAATGGTTGAGGGCCTCAAGTGAGTCTGAGTGTAGGTAGCTCAGTCACTACGGTAGGTCGGTAGAGTAGGAGACAGTAGGTCAAGAGAAGGACGGGGGTTAGGGAGGGTATTAGTCCCAGAAAAGGTTACTCAGTTGAGAAACGTACTCCACCGGTTTCATAACCTCAAAGTCGAAGTCGTAGTCAGGAAGGTTACTTGTGGGTCCTGACTAGAGAAAATCCTACCTGACCAACCTAGAGGAGAGAGTTCTCAGAAGGGGTTGTTGTGTCAGGCTTTCGTAGTTGAGAAGCCGCGAGTCAAAAGAAGTGTCAGGTTGAGAGTGTAGGTATGTCCTGGTGTCCTTTTTGGTATCAGAACTGATCTGTTTGAAAACAACCGTTTCATTAGAGAGATGAAAAGTTATACGATAGATCCAACCAGTATTGAAAGGAAGGTTCCTCATTCGCAGAAAATTAAAGTACCAACGTCAGTGGTAGACGTCACCAAACCCTCGGGGGGTTTTAATTCAGACTATCACAAAGGTGACAAAGGGGTAGATAAAGGGTATTTCACTACCCCGGTCTACGGTACTGAAAGCAAAAGACTTACAACTCGAAATTCGGTTGAAAAAGTGAGAGGAGAAAGTGAAAGTAGTTCTCCGAAAAATCAAGAAGAAGTGAAAGACGGTATTCCCACCATAGCAGATGTATAGACCCCCATAACTATAAAGAGGGCCGTTAGAACTAAGGTCGAACACAAAGAAGGTCGGGTCACAAAGAGTACTACATGAGACGTATATTCAATTTATTCGTCCCACTGTTATATGTCGGAACTGCATGAGGAAAAGGATAAACCTTGGTCAGACAACAAGGTACAAGTCAAGATTGACAACGAAGGACTAGACGTATGTCTAAAGAGTTCTCGTCCAGTCCTCCCGACCATAAGGGTAGAGAAAGTCTTAAAAGGTGTCAAATAACACTAGGTGTGTCAGCTTCCGAAACCGTATCAGTTATTTCGTCTTTATGTACAAAAAGACCTTAAGAGAACGAAAAAGCTACTAGGTCGCCTACAACCGTTAAACTAGAGACCAAGGAGACGGAAAAGATTTTGGTCGAACTTGTAGTCCTTCAAGTGCCAAGTGCATAACGATTTCGGACCGAACCTCTTAAAACTCGTAATGAAATGATCGAACACTCTACTCGCGTTAACACACCATCAAACTCGTAAGAAACCGTAACGGAAAGAAACCCTAATCGCAAGATTATTTATCTTGTTTAGGGGTCTCTCTTCCTTACTCAGTATTCGGATCATTCACCTCTTAAAGGACACATTTGTGTCCGACACCTGAAGGGACCACCAGGTCACCAATCTTCAGACGGACGGTTACGTCCCCTGTCACCAACCTAAGGACCAGGTCCTTCTAGGTTATACGACGGTCCGTTGATTGTGGTATACGGTGTTGATGTCTCGGGGCAGGAGGTGTTGTTCTCTTCGGTGACGTTACTCTTCGGTAACGTAACGTTGATCTATCATCGGGAGTGAGTGGTGTTAATCTCTTTTAGGTACTCGTCTTTGCTTCTGGGTCACACCGGTATTAATTCATTTATTTCTTTATTATTTTTTTTGTTATGTGTATCCGCCAGTCTGTGGTCTCGAGTTGGATTATCCTGAGTCAAAACTTTAATGTCTTGCAACTGGTTTAATTACACGATCATTACATAAGTAAACCGTTTATTAATTCAGTTTATCAATTCAGAAGATACATGGTCCGTCACTAGATCCGTGACCTCCATCCAACATTTACTTCATTATTTCAGAAGTTGGAACACTTAATACATAAGTTTATAAGTAATCCACAAAAATCTGATGTTCTTTGTCCCCGTGTATCTCATGGTAATCAATAGAGTCAATTATCCTGCAAATTAGTTCCCTTTTCTTCCTTCCATTCTTTGTGGTCTTCGTCCAGAAGACCATACGTTGGCTTGAAGGTTTTACATATCCAGGGTCATCGTCGTGGTCTTAAGAGTCCCTAAGATCATTAGACTCCTCCATAGGGACTTCAATTTAATTACTACACTGAAACTTCTAAACTGTATCTGGTGATGACAAGAGTGAATTAAAGATCATTAAGATTTTAAAGGTCGTCTCATAAACTGATCTAGTGGACAGTAACACACTGTGTGTCGTCCGGATAATTCGTCTCTACGGTACGGTCCAGTGTACTGACGTCCACTATCGAAGATTTACCGACATAGGAACGGTCCACGGTCGAGAATTTACTTGGTTGAGATCTTTCCCACAGCCTAGTACTATTTGTCCCTTATCTCACCCAATACCTAACTGTCCTGAGTGTCTAGTATAGGTCGTATTAACGATATTAAGTTAAGATACATAATGTTTCTTAATGAATACTACTGGAAACGGTGTACTTCGGTAAATAAGTAAGAAAAATAATAATAATAAAAATAAAAAATTTAAAATTTTAGAAATTAAGAATGTACGCAAGGGTTTGTATTTTGGGGGAGGGTGCAGGGAGGGGTGTTGTAGAGAGACCCAGTAGGGGTACGTGGTCGGGGTTCGTTCGAGGTGGGATGCAGTCTGTACCTGACCGCTAAGTTAAGAATGTACTGTCATATGTACAATCTTAAGGGTAAGAGGGTTTAGTAGGGTGGGAGAGGGAGAGGGAGACTCAGGTTTTCAGGCAATATGTGTAGACACAGAAAAAAGGACAGAACGTATGTCCCAGCAGTAACGGTAGAAGGATTTAAGGTATATATACACAATCATATGACATAACCACAAAAAGAAAGACCGAATGAAGTGAGACATATTA